>JACATO010000845.1:0-38225 GCA_018389105.1 Nautilus pompilius | reverse complement strand
TATTGTAATGTTTCAATAAAGTGGATACCCATCTGTCGTTAGCAAACTAAGCCGCTTCATAAACTATTTAAATAATTTACATAGGCAAACGAAAACTATATATTTACATATATGCACAGTAAAGAAACTTATCTGCAGCAACTGTGATTTCATTATTTTATAAAAGGGAATCGCTTTCTCTGGCCGAACGTTTTTCTTTTGTGAATTAGCCACAGCGGCGAAGCTTGTACTGAAGATCAAGTATAGCACAAGTTCAAAGGGACACAACTTTTTGCTAACATTTTTTTTCCTTTTAAAAAAATAATAATTTACTAATTGATTTCGATAAAACGCGTAATTACTTTTGGTAACATTGTAGTTATCTCCCTTTTATAGAAAGTAAAAACTTAACGAAAGCTATCAGGTCTACGCTTACGATATAATAATTAGCTATTTTCTGAAAACAAACCCATAAGACGATTTTTTTTTTCTTTTTTAAAACTTTTTCTATAATTTATTAATCACGGACTTTCGTGAAGCCATTTTTTGTCTTTACTGCCGTTTGTTAGTTTAAAGTACGTAACGGTGCCACTGCCCTGTGATGTAGTGCGAAGGTATTTAAAAAGGCTAGGATGGATCGGCTGAAGTAGGCAGGAGATGTGAGCACACAGTTAAGGCCAGGGCCAGTACATGTTAGTCATAAAAAGGACGACAAAGGATCTCCCCTGATGGCGCCTTGAGGACTTTTAAAACGAATTCCTATTTGGCAGAGGAGCATAATTTCGGTATATATGTGTACAAGGTGAAATATACCAGCAGTTCTTATAGGTCAGCTACACTGTGCCAGATTACTCCGTTTGTACCAAATAAGACTGGTGGAATGGTACAAATAACTAACATTATACCTTTATTATTATTATTATTATTATTATTATTATTATTATTATTATTATTATTATTATTTTAATTGAAGAATTAACTCACTTTTGATCAATTACACCGCGAGCCGTTTACCTTCAGACTGAGGTTTCTATGCAAATAGGTGAAAATACCTAAATAATTAATGAGAGGAGAGAGAGGAGAGAGAGAGAGAGAGAGGAGAGTTGAAAGAGGGATAGAGAGAGAGTTAATTTGCATATAAGGTTTGATTGATCAAAGGGACAGTAACCTCCTCCTCCGCGGGATAGATTGCGAGCGATATTCCTGGTGTATTCTCTCCTTTTTCTTTTGAATAATCGCGAGATCCGTCACTGTTGCCTCACCTAATAAACGAAGGCCAATTGTACCCTTTATAGGAATTAATTTTAAAAAGAGGCTTAAGCCGGTGATGTTAGGGACCTCCCCCTCAACAAACAAACAAACTCGCCTTTAATTTCAGTTTTTCAGAGAGAGCGAGCGGCTGGATTAAGGGAGACAGTAACTACGTCTGCCTTGTTTGGGAGGAGCAGGGCATTTAGGGGACACGGGTTTGTTGTTGTTGTTTTAGAGGGAATGGGCTGGCAAATGAATAGACGGTTCCACGAACCCGGGGACCAGTCACAGACGGCATCTCTCATCAGGCTGTGATTCACGCGCTATCAGCGACACGGTTAATCTGGGAGGTGACGGAGGTCGATGGATTGGCTCCCTCTCCCGGTGTTTTAATAAAGTTTAAGGATTCCTCCGTCACTCTCTCTCCCCCCCCCCACACACACACACTCTTACTTTCGCTTCCTTTCTTCATCCCCCTTTTTGATTAAATAAATTAATGCGGCGAACTCGGGCGCCTAATGTTTAGTAAAAGGTGGAAAGACAAAAAAAAAAGGATTCGTATCAGGGACAGAGGCTGGCAGAACTCGACCGGAAAAATCCCAACCCGACAGGACGCGAGGGGCTGAGAGGGGTCAGCGCTGTGATCGCATTTGCCGTATCATCTCCGCGACCAACCGAGCGTTAGGGGTCCATTGAATTCCAGTTTTTATGACCCCACCCCAAGCTCGCAGGGCCACGGCCGATGGGAGTAGGGAGTTGACGGGTGGATAACCCTTTTTTCTTCTAGGACTAGTGCCGCGAACTATCCATAAGGAACTTGGATCTGTGTTAATTTAACAGCCCTGTAATTTATTTCTCGCCCTTTTGTCAAAGTTCTAGATGTTTCGACAAATGGAAAGTGACGAGCTGGAAGATTTTAAAAGAAAACCTGCCGGGGCCGGCCCCTAACCCCCAGAACCAACTGATCTGACGTCAAATTAGAATCCGACCAAACATAAAATTAAAATTATTAAGAAAATTCTGATTAATTAACTCATAACATTTAACAGCAGACTACACATTTCCTTATACAATACGAATGTACTTTACAATAATAATTTTAAAATTTAAAGGACAGGGCCCGAAAAATGAGCCCCGAGAATCCCCCCCCTTTTTTTCCCCTTCTCTTCCTTATTATTATTCGTAGAAGTCACTCAGGGACTTTTACATAAATTTAAAAAAAATAAAGGTACAAACCGACAATTTCCTTCAAAGTTAAGAAGAAAACAAAAGTAACCATCTGCCTGTGGTGGGGTGAGCGGAGGGGTCTTGTGAGAGCATGGATAAGTACGAATAGGGGTACGCTTTTATCTCCTGAAGTTCTTCATTAAAAAGAAATTCCATCAGTGGGGAAAAAAAACAAACAAAAAATAATTAAATAAATGCAAAATATGCAACCGATTAATTTACCACAGAATTAAAGAAAAAAGTCTGATCCTCTTTTTAAATAACCTGACCAGCTTTCGGGTTAATTGTGGAAGCCCCTGATCCCATATTTAGAACTCCCTCTCCCTTTGCCCAGTCAGTGGTAGCGCGCACCTCAGACCCACACCTTTATCTAATTATCTGAAAATGAGAATTCCTGAAGCCAAATTTAGTAGAACCGTAGCAGACCTTTTCGAGGAGGGGCGGGGTTGCTAAGCTGAGGATTGACGTTTTAATTAATAGTTTAAACCATATTTAGAACATAGTACATTTAAAATCTTCCTTTTTCCCTAAAATCTGGCTTCACGCCAGCTACACCTCAGGAGATATTTATTCATCTATCGTTCCCTTTTACAGACGTTAATGCCTGACGTCATCATCATACACCGGTAATCCGTCCGCTCAGATTAAGGCAAAGATCTGAGAGATCGAATCGAGATCTTTAAAATGGTCACCATCGTCGGCAAGCACAAGTAGCGAACGATCGAAATCCAGCGTTTTCACTCGTTTCGGTTATCGATATTAAGATGATGGGAATTAACCCTTTCGTCTCCAATACGTCCTTGTTTTTTTTGCTGTTATTTTATTCATGTTCCATAAAGAGTATATTTGTGGGTGTAGACGCAGTGAGAGTATGGAGTGGGTGGTGTGTGTGTGGGCTTAGAGAGAGAGTGGGTGTGTGGGTGTAGACGGGAGTGAGAGGATGTAGGTGGTGTGGTGTGTGGTGTAGAGAGAGGGTGTGCGGGTGTAGACGGTTCGGAGTGAGAGGATGGAGGTTTGTGTTGGGTGTAGAGAGAGGGTGTGTGGGTGTAGACGGAGTGAGAGGATGGAGGGTGTGTGTGTGTGTTGTAGAGAAAGGTGTGTGGGTGTAGACGGAGAGAGAGGGTGTGTGGGTGTAGACGGAGTGAGAGGATGGAGGGGTGTGTGTGTGTGGGTGTAGAGAGAGGGTGTGTGGGTGTAGACGGAGTGAGAGGATGGAGGGTGTGTGGGGGGTGTAGAGAGAGGGTGTGTGGTGTAGACGGAGTGAGAGGATGGAGGGTGTGTGTGTGGTGGGTTGTAGAGAGAGGGTGTGGTGTTGTAGACGGAGTGAGAGGATGGAGGAGGAGTGTGTGTTGGGGTGGGTTGTGTAGAGAGAGGGGTGTGGGTGTGTGTAGAGGGAGGGAGAGGATGGAGTGTGTGTGGGGGGTGGGTGGGTTGGAGAGAGAGGGTGTGCGGGGTGTTTAGGATTGTAGACGGAGTGAGAGGATGGAGGGTGTGTGTGGGGTGGTGGGTTAGAGGAGGGTTTGTGGGGTGTACACGGAGTGAGAGGGTGTGCGGGTGTAGACGGAGTGAGAGGATGGAGGGGTGTGTGTGTGTGGGCGTGTGTGTGTCTAGAGTTATGCGCGCGCAGAATGATGGCAGACAGAAGTGTGAAAACCGAGTTATTACAGAACTCCATCCGATTGCTTTCGCTCCCAACCGAGCAGGACAGAGTCGTCACTTCCCCCAGCTTAATGTGCTTTATTATACATATATAACTTTAAAAAAAAAACGGATAAAAGGGAGTTTTATAGAGAGCGAATGTTTATATTAAGCGAGCAGCGGTACAAAGAAAGGGAGGTAACTAGGTACAGAAAGCTAGTTCTGAATTTTCTGTTAGATTTCTCTCTCTAGACCTTTCCTGAATTCTGGTTGATGTAGGAACGTGTTTAAAATTATTACGTTTCAAATAACAATAATATTAACAGGGACAAAAATAATAAGTAAAGGGGCAGGTATCGAAGACAATGCAGTTGGGTTTAGCTAGCAAATTGCTTTGTGCCCAGGTTTCTGTAAGCTATAAAAACGTTCTTTAATTAAGACGGAGGAGAACGAACGTTTCTGGCTGAGGATGCAGATTAAAATAACCAGTTTGAGCTATGGTTTTAATCAGGTGAAAATGAAGACGACTGATACAGAATTAAATCGAAGGTTTCGTGTGGCAGAAAAGATTGAAATTCTTGCAGTTGGACAGCTCTCTGTTCTGCGAAAGATGCTATTTATGAGATGAAAAATCCTATAAATTTTATGAAGGCCAGATAAAGTATATTCACATGTTTCAGTGTCACCTGCGCCTACATTAACCAAGTTCTGTCACAACTGCTCAGTCGAAGTAAGTAAAGTCCGTCTTTGCGTGTTGCTGACTATATAAGGAAAGATTAGGTACTGCTGCTGGCTAATTGTCATCAAGAATCGCTTAAAAGTCTAACGATTGTCATCTCTCTTCCCCGGGAACTTTGCATCAGCCACGACGACCCTTTTTTTTTTCTTTTTACGATACAAAAACTAAACCAAGAGTTCATTGGCAGACTGTCAGTTACGCTTCGGGTTTAATTGATCTTTGATGTTGCTTCTGTACCCCTCTCCATCTGTCTGGGGCTCTCTTTTACATGTTTGTTCATAGTCAGATCTGTTAATCTCTTCAACATTCGCAGATCATTAAAAAAATAATTTCGATAAACTGTCAAACACTAAAGTTATTAGGCATAAATCGCTACCTGTACGAAAGAACTATTACACATTTTTAAGGTGCATATTTGAGGTGCATTTTAAACCATTTATGTATCTACTTCACAATTAATCTTATGAAATTTGTTTGCTTGTTTAATTATGAATCGTTAATATATCTATTTTGTATTACTTAACTGGCGTTAAAATACACATTACTTTTGTTCTATGACAGTTATATGGCATAGAGGCACTCACCCCACATAATACACACACATACATACACCACAAAATACATACACAGACAGACAGACAGACAGACAGACAGACACACACCCACATAACACACACACATACATACACACACAAAAACATACATACACAGACAGACAGACAGACAGACAGGACAGACACACACACAACATAATACACACACATACATACACACACAAACATAACTACACAGACAGGGACAGACAGACAGACAGACAGGACACACACACACACACATAATACACACACATACATGCATACACAGACAGAGAGAAGACACACCACACACACACACACACACATAATACACACACACACACACACACACACATTATGTTGTATGTATTAAGGTATTTTTAAAATTTCGATAATAATACAGAAGCGTCGAATGTTTCGGCTGGGGAAGGCGAATAATTACAGGTACGTCACCCGAACAGCCATTTTGTCAACATAATAATCGGATAAGCCGCCGCAGAAGCAGATGCCGTCCTAACCAAGATGGCGACTATTTCCGTACCCGACCATCTTTCCTGGTTCTGGTTAGTTTCTTTTGTTACTTAATTTAAAAAAGCCACAAGAAAACCAGAATAAATGAACATAAATCGCTTTGGGAATTCCTTTCAGTAACACGGAACGTTTAACCCCATTTATTGACTTTTATCTTTAAAAAGTCGGGAACTACAATGTCCATCGATTTGGCGAAATAGACCTGACAGCTGAACGGGGGTGGGTGGGTGTGGTCAGGGTCATGACGTCACCGGGCATGGACTTGAGTCCCTCAGTAGAAGGTTTAAGAGTCGACGGTAAATAAATAGGAGGAGAGTAATTTTGCTGTGACGAACCCCGCCGGGGCTGAGAGCTGCTGTTGCTGCTGTTGTTGTTGACGTATTGCCGGGGGAGGGGCCTGCCCGTCGTGTTTGCTACACGCACTACAAAATATACATCACCGTTTCTGTGGAGAGGAGAACAAAGGGCGGGAGAGCGGGGTCGGCCCCAACACGTGTTTTCCCAAACAGGTGAGAGACCCTTAAGTCGTGCTACAGACAGGGGATTCTTGTGGCGGGCGGACCCCGGCCTAACGACCCGGCCGCGTCGCGTTATTTTCTCCGGAAAAACAAACTGCGACACCTCGCGGCGTTTGAAGCGGTCCCCGCTTGGAGGGGGCTCCCGGCCCCGCCGTCTCCCCCTGTCATCCCTATTAACGCTTCCTCGCCGGCCGGGCCTAATTTGTTTGACAACTCGATTTAATGTGTATTTGAGAAACTATTTTCGAACAATCGGTCTTGTTCTAAACAATGGCAGGTACGTGAGAAAGGGCGGAAGTCCGTGCGCGTACCTCGCTGCTTGTTTGAACAACGTCAGCTGAGCAGCCGGGGTGGGGGGGGGGGTGGGTGGTAGAGCGAGTTCGGCCCGGCCCCGGTCTCCCGGCTCACTGTTTGCTCACCCGACTTTGATACGGTTGTCAGAATTGCAATTTCACGATTTAGCGGACAACACAGAAGTCGGGACGGAGGAGAGGGTGATGATTCCTTTGAGGTCTCCTGCCGGCTGACGTGCGTAAAAGTCGGTGGGCTGCGAATAGCCCGGGATCCCACGATGGGCGATTTAAGGGCTTAGCACGAACGGTAAACGCGTTTAGATTTATTGCAACTGCGACGAGGCAGAGGGCGAGAAGAAGCTCGCCCTTCTGTCAGCCCGGAGTCGTTATGTTGAGGCACCCGGTGATATATCTAAGAAAAAAAGTCCGCCACCTACCTTTTCCAAGTCTGTTTCCGGTCAGAAATAGGGTAGATGTTCCTTATTAAAAAGCTACCACAGCGATGTAATAAAACCCCGAAAGGTTAGTTCACCGAATACCTCTTTCTCTATAATGATCGGGCACAAGACGGAGTAGTAGAGCGAGCACCTTTCACCCCAATAAACCAGTAGAGAGAGATGTTGGACCTTGCGCCATTTTTATTTTACAATAGGACAAATTTCATTTTTCTTTTCTTTCTTTCAAATTTTTAGCAAGATAATAATTGAGTTTCCTTTAAGTAAGCGGTCGTACTGTTAGTCCATCAGTCAGATATTTAAAAAATTTTCTTTAAAGACAAACTTCAATACGGCGCAGTTTCCTGTTTGAAAATTTCCGCTTCTCTTGGTTTCGAAGCTAATGTTTAAAAATCGAAGTCGAGGCTGGTGAAGACCACGTGCTGCAGATCGCAATCCGACTTCATGCTTTAGGACGAGTTGCCTGCGAGATTGAGGAAGAAAGTCTAAACTCTCCAGAATTGTTCTTAAGTACCTCAGGGGAGCCGGCAGTGATGTTGCAGATGACCTCGCTGCCAGAATGGGCGTTACAGTTTCTTCAAGAACAGTAAGACACCTGTTAGCGTGGAGTGGTGTCGGCAGATGAGTAGCTGCTCGAAAACTTTTACTGGAGAGACGCAACCAAACGGCGGGGGCTTAAATGAGTCCTGGTCTGAACTTTTTGGCAACAACCAACGTCATTTTTTTCGAAAGGCCGACCCTTGAGCAGGATAACAGCGTACAACAGCTTCAGTGAAGCATGGGGTAAATTAATACAGGTGCGTGGCTGCATATCAGCCGAAGGTGTTGGAGGTTTTCACCAAATCGAAGGTATACTGGCTGCCGACGAATACAGGCAGATTCTCATCCATTATTATATTTCCTAAGGAAAACATCTCATTGGGCGGGGATCCGCCTTCCAACATGATAACGACCCCAAGGATACGGTCGGCGCGGTAAGAACTGTCTGGGACCTAAAAGGCTGGACTACTCACAAAGATGCCTTGGTTTGCACAATGTCCTGATATGAACATCGCTGAGACTCTATGGAGATTAATGGCTACTGATAGGATCAAACAGGAGCCAAGAACCTTAGAGAAATTGTAGAAAATGCTACAGGATATTTGGTGCAACCTCCCACAGTTACACACACTGGTAACCCCCGAACGGGATCATGAAAACAAGGTGTTTTGGTCTATATAAATCGAAGAGCTCATACACCGAATACCTAAGTACTGTACAACGCAGTCATTTTGTTTCTGTACATTACCTGTAATAATCCATTATCATATACATCTCTCAGTTTCAATTACTCGTTATTTTGTGCTTTCCTAACTATTTTAAACTTTTAACTACATTAGTCAAAGATACACAAATGGCCATTTAGGGTACAAATGTTTTATAGAATAGTTAATTAGATCTTGTATCACCAGAATGAGCAAACACAGGGATGAAGTAAATAAAGTAAGTAAAATTCAAAACTTTACGCGAGCACGAATAGCTTATGACGTATGGCGCATCTCCGTTCTATACAATGCCGCCGGAATAGCTCGGAAGATAATTCTCTGGTTCTTCTTTGCGACACGACCCGATCTTCCTCTGGAGATGTATCTGGGTGAGTTTTTGCTTCCACTGGAACCTCTCCGGATCACCGTCTGCCATCACCCACACCAATTTTAGATACGATAAACTGTTCTCGTGTAGACTCTCTGATTATTATTATTATTATTATTATTATTATTATTATTATTATTATATTATATTATTATTATTAGGCAGGAGAAAATGATCTTAACAAGATAGAATGACAAGTTGTTGACGGTGTCGTGTTATCTATTCACAAAACTACGAGGTTTCCCGAGTCCGACCGACCCACCGCCGTTTACTGTGGCCGGCCGCCTGGTTTTCCTCTCACGCACTAAAAATAAAGCTCTACTCGTGATTTATTTTCAGTTTTAGATACGAGATCAAACCGAACCCTGCTCGCCGTCGGCTGGGAGTGAAAATAGAGAGGTTCGCCATTGCCATGGAAATCCAAGCTAACCACCGGACTACCGCGTTACCTTAGTCATTTATTATTTTAGCACTAACTTTGATTTTTCTGATATTTAGCTATGATGAACTCCTTACCGGCTTATAATCAGAACCCCTGGTGTTACCAACTATAACATCCACACGCCCAGAAACGTTAATGATTATTATTTTTACAAAAAAGCCCTCTATTAGGTCTCCGTTTTGAACCCAGAGTCCTTTAGAATGAACTCTTTCTGAGGAGATCAACTCGGGGGAAACTGACAAACTCTCCCAGCTCACCATGAAGGAAGGTCGAGTAAAGCTCTCGATCTCTCTCTCCTCTCTCTCTCTCTCTCCTCTCTCTCTCTCTCTCTCCTTTCTCTGCCTCTCCCTCCCCCTCTCTCGTCTCCCTCCATCTCTCTCTCTCTCCCTCCCTCCCCCTCTCTCTCCCCCCTCTCTCTCTCTAGACGAGAATAAAAAACAAATAAACTCGCTAGAGCCATTGACAGAAAGTCTCTAAGATTTTGTGCGTTTTTGTTGAAAAAGGTAAATACACGTCATTTAATAAAACGAATCGAAAAGTCAATAACGGAAACACAAACAAACAAACAAAAGAAAAGATACAAAGAAGAAAGCACCAGTTACCATTATTTAACACCAAGACAAAATCATAAATTATTTAATAGGTAATCAGTGGGAATTCAACAAATTCAAATAACCCGCTAACTTACCGACTGACTGGCTGATCACTGATTAAGCGACTAATTAGTCGTTTGTATGTATAACTGACTGACTAATCATACAACGAAACGTTATAAATATGTACAGAACTGTCAGTAAGAATTTTTCCGTCAACAATTCTTACAAGAGTACAATAAACTAATTCGTTTAGAAAGAAACAGCTGGCAGTTGATTTACTTACTGAATATTTTAACAAAGACTCGTTTTCAAAACCCTCCAAATGTCACTTCCTCCATCGCACCAGACTTTAATGAGATTTCTCCGATTTCAAAAGTATTCCTAACTCTCTGGGAAAGTTTGTTTTCGCTGTATTTTTTAACGAGGAGGGCATGATATTCTGGAAGGATGTATGTGTAATTTCCAAATCTACGTCTGTCTGCTCTTCTCACCTAATGGTATTGGAATTTTATGGTGTTGACATCTGCACTGGGTTGATCCAGGCAAAAGAGCGGAGATTTGTCGATATTGCATGACGATGAAAATGGCACCGTAGATTACCCGACAGATGTTTCCCTCAGGATAAGTGCTAGTCGCAGTTGTGTTTTTTATTTCCTGGGAATCTCCAGCCGGAAATTGATGTTTTTGGTAAGAAATATATCTCAAGTGAAGCGGGTAGATTCGCGGAGCAATTCTATGAAGCTGTTATCGGAAATTAATTGACATAATAAACGGAGTCCAACCTAAATTCCAATTAGCAATTATTATTCTTACCGATTTTCGTGATTGTGAGGCAGAAGTGATCGGAATTACCTCCCCTGGTATGGTCGAGGAAATTCTCCGGAAAACTTCTGGGCGAGCGGCCTTTAAGCTATTTTCTGTTTCTTGGGATATAATCTGAAAAAAAAAAAAAACATTAGTGCTGCACTAAATAACTGTCCAGAGTTGTTGTTGTTGCTATAGCGACCAGCGTGTTGATTATTTCGCTCCAAGACTGTTTCAGAGGGCACTTTCTACAGACTCGCTGTTTGTTCTCACTATGTCGGTCGGTTGAGATTTTCAGAAAGATTCGCTGCAGTACATTTGCCTCAAATAAAACACACATGCAGTTATTTAATATTATGTGTCGCCTAACAGATACGTATAGATGGCATTACCCCGGTCAGCTACGGCATCGACGTTTTCGGCTTTAAAATGTCGTCCGATTAGGAATTACTACTGCTGTGATAACTAGCCTCGGTGGTCTCCCTTATATACAATCTTCTTTAATGGTAATCAAAACAGAAAATCACAGTACTTATCAATATAATATTTTGTAAAAACAAATAAATGAAATAAATTCATTATAACAACAACAACGACAAAGTTTCAATACATCGCCAAATCCAAACTTTCAGACTAAATTTGATTTGTAATTATCGGTAAATCAGAAAGAAAAATAAATTATTATTATTATTATTATTATTATTATTATTATTATTATTATTATTATTATTATTATTATTATTATTATTATTATTCTATTATTATTATTATTATTATTCTGTTGTTGTTTAAAATAGTGATTAATTTAGCGATTTCCGTTATGTTAGTGTCCCTATTTTGGATTTAAAAAAAATGTAAACAAATGTAATCAGTTAATTTTAAATAAATAAATGCTTTTGATTTTTGAGTAAAATTCTAAATACGATAGAGAAACACAAAATGACCATTGTAAGAGTAAACTATTATTTTTACAGCACTCAAAGGACATATTTTAAAGAAAAGTAATTAACCCTTTGTGTTGTTTGCTTAGATCGACACTACACCGAAATCACAAATAATCCTCTCACCTATCGATACTTCGTGACTTTTTAAAAACGAATGTATTCATTTTTGTTTCCTGTCCACAAAACAATATTTATTTGATAAATTTTTTTTTTTTGACCAACCGAATCAGAAAATGTCCTAAAATTTGAAGAAAAAAATATTTTGCAGCCTAAAAGCAACGACAAAATTAAAGGCGCAAAACAATTTATTCTGCGATCGTGATGGGATAAAAACGGGCAGAGATCATGCGGCCAGCCAAAGGTTAAATCGGCCGGTGTATCTTTTTATCTTCTGCTGATTTGTGCACGAAAGTCGACTTCTTATGTCCATTACAGGGCTTTCCTTTCGTTACACTATCGCCAAGCCGCCCTGGCGCTCTCGGCTGTGGCTGTTCTCTCTCAATATCAAATCTATCTGATAGCTGAAATGTTTTGCGAACTGTCTTTTAAAAAAGAAAATTAAATTAAATAAAGTAAAAATGTTCAAACACAAACTTATTTTTAAAAGAGTAGTTTTCACGTGATGCGTGAAAGACTCATAACCACATCGGAAAAAAACCCACTCTGTTTTGGACACCAAGGGGGATAATTTATTAAACTCTATAAACAAATAAATAATTCGCTTTGTTTTATTTGTCTTTATTTAATGAATTATCTCCCTCATATTAAATTGTGAAAAATAAATACGAATTTAGTTTGCAATTTTAAATAATACTAATAATAATCATAATAATAATAATAATAATAATAATAATAATAATAATAATAATGTAACCGCATATATCACATTCTCAGTTTGCTGTCATATTTGCAAAGTACAAATGCAATCAAAAGTAGAAAATTCTGATGCAAGGGAGATAACTGTGACATATTTTCCAATACTAAACAGTGTTTGTCAAATATCATGATCGAATGACTCTCAGATCTCACTGGAAACAAGAAGTTTTTTTTTTTTTTCATTAGCAAGTCTTTGGCTAATTGTTGGAGACGAAATTAGATGGTTAGAATTACCTTTATGAAAATGAAGACTGCACGAAAACAGAAAACTGCAATCTGCTGTGGTGGTTCAGGCCGTTCTCTTCTCTCTGGGGCTGCTGCCGGCTCGCTCTCTGAGTCCCGGCAAACTCCCTTAACACTTCGAACTTGTAAGTTTGCCGCTTACATACTGAGGTCCCACCACCACCCTATCAGCACCGTTATTAATAATAGATAACTTGTGACATCACGTGGTGTGGTAGTTTCCTTGACATGACCCATTGTCTGACAAGTCTCATTGTTATGAACGCCCGATGAAGTTCTGTGGACCAAGACACACAGACATTGTTCAAGACCGATCGTTTAGTTTACTTTGCTCGGTATCCGGCAGCCTAAAGTCACATGATTCCTGTAGCGTGTGTGGCTGCCTGTTCCATTCTTCTGTCACGACTTGGTCCAAAGAGCGCCCGGCCATTAGCGATCATGTCAGACATGTTCTATTTGGTCATAGAAGACGTTAGATGTTTTCCCTTTGAGAGTGGTTTATTTGTACTACGATAGGTGGTTCTTATATCATTGTCAACATAGTGCGGTTACGTCAAGATATAACGGTAATAGTGGCCCTCGAACTGAACAGACCGTCTGATATCACCGTGTTACACCAAGTTCAGCAGTTACAATTGTCCGCCTATTTCTGGTTCGCCTTCTAGCTGTCGCTCACCGATAGGTCGGGGTCGGACCGCCTCACGTGATGTGGTTATGCTCAATATGGCTACTGTTACGCAAATTGGGAATCGCCTAACAGTGGTGTGACTTTGTGGGCCGACCAGGAACAAAAAGTCACGTACAGCACCTGAAGCAATTGATTCGTCACACAACTCAAGCCTTGGTTTGGCAAAGAGATGAAAGATCATAGGACATCTTTTACAGTAACTAAGGCGACTGCAGAGAGTCGGATAAAAAGCCTCCTATCTATATATATTGCTTCATCCAGTGTAATTCTTACAGGAAAAGCAGCCAGTTTTCGCAGGAACTACAACTGTCTTCGCGTGTTGCAGGAAAAATAACCCAAATTATTAACTTTTTAATCAATGACTTCAAATGTTTTATCCTTAAAAACTGATGAACGATTTACATCGAAAATAAGAACATGCAGTGGTGTAAGGGATACAGGTGCGTGCGAAATTGCATGATCTCCGTAAATAAAGTAAACAAAAGCAATTAATTCTTTTTTACTATTATTATTATTATTTTGGGATCTCTCATTTGATTTTCCCTTTGTTGTGCGCAAATTCCGCTACTTTTTTTCCGTATTGTCTTCGGCTGAGGCGCGGCTACTGAGTGCAGATCTACCGACAGCAACAGCTGGCTGTAAAGACGAGGAGTCCCACGGCGACCACGTGATGATTTCCAGCAAGCGTGCCGCCCTCTCGCCACTCGCGCGCCAGGCGGCGGGCTCCAGTGATCGCTGCCTTGCGGCAAAGAAGATCTTTTGTGCAGGACGATGTCCGAAAACCAAATTACCTATCAAGAGGAACTAATAAGAATTTTATGGCATCAATGGCGGTCGTTTTTTTTCTTTTGTGAACTACGAGGGAAGACCACGGCGTCGCCTTCAGAGATTTCCTTCTCCCCCCAAGGGAAGTAACTCTCCAGTTTTTCCAGAGTTACGCAAGTTGTAGCCTATTTATTTGATTTTAAAATTTTCTTCTTCCTTTATTATGACCATTGTTTCTTTTAAAACTATATTATACATAAAGGGCTTCGTTTGATTTATCTTTTTATTATATCTGTTTATCATTTTCCACACTTCTAGAGTAAAATGCTTTCTCATTTTTCATTGATATACACTTGTGTTCAGAATTACGAGTCAACCAGACGAAAGCAACACTATTTGCCTTTTCAACACTTTATTCTTTAGCGAAAATGCATCACTGCATAAAAAGAAAAAAAAAGAAATTATATTAATCGTGCATCAGAACATATAAACAGTTGATTGCTGGCATTATCACATGAAACTTTTTAAAATAGACCCCTTCTACGTGAATAGTTAGCTGCTACACATATTTTTGGTATTCTGCTCAACAACCCCCATTTCCTTTAGCAAGTAGTTTCACAGCTGCCTGACATTAGACTCTTCGATCTAGTTTATACCACACAGACTCACTGCTGTTTAGATCTAGATGTTGAGTGAACCAAACCAAACCACGATTTTTGGAAGTCTTTCTCATTTTTTTCTAGCAAGCTACTGTATGTGTATTCAATTTTGCACTGCATCTCAGACCGTTTTTTCGTTGCACGATAACTCCATCACCTATCAAAAGATGCCCTTTTGGAATTGCATGGTGTTGTAAAATATTGTAGTATCTCTCTTTTGTAAGAGACCCCTACATTTTTATTAATTAATTAGCCGAATAAACACAAAAATAACCCTATTTTATCTCTTTCCCACTACTGTGTTCACTCTTAGAACAAACATTGTTCTCATACTTTCATCGGCCCTTTCTTCTAACGTCCTGACATCGTTTATATTTCAAACCTGCTTCCAGTGCATTGTTCCACCGCTCCAAGACGTAGTTTAACTGCTATTTCTTGTCACTATGTCTATGCAACGACTTTCTGGCTGCTACTCAGCCTCCTTAACGGCCTCTTTTTGGGGTGGCAAAGGTTGTGATGCTGACTGTCACAGAGAAATTGTGGTCCGGAGTTTATTGATTACGCAATTTACAGATTGCATACTTCTGGAAAAATTATATATTAATCTACAAAAGTTTACAAAAAAACAGACTTTTTATAAGCGAAATAAACATATAAAAAAATGTTAATGTTTAATACACGAGTCCTTTGCTTCATATAGAGCAAGAGTTTTTGTTCCAAATACCCTGTAGCAGTTCCCACAATCCATCCAAGGTGTCTGGTCGCCGTGTAGCTTCAATGCTACTCGAACTCGGTGCTGACCTTCCAAACAGCTGGCTGTTTGCTTGAGATCAATGTCGTGCTGAAAGACGAAGCCCGCCAAATGAGATGTCTTCCCGAGAGAGCGGTCTGCTATAGAGAACCTGTCCGAACCCGTCGGTGATGAGTATACCTTCAGTTCTATTACAAATCTTTGACACGTTTGGCTGATATACAGGCAGCCCCCGGATTTACACCGATTCACTCCCTTGTGTTTTTTTTCCCACAGCAGGTGTACACTGAACGTTATACGGCCGTCCGGTCCGACTCCCGGCGAACCACCGTCGATCACCGCCAGGCGGCTCAAAAACGGACTCACCTGTAAAGAGCGCCATCTCCCGGCTCTGGCTCTCTCGCCGTTTGGTCGCCTCTTCTCAGCAAAGGCTTTTTTCCCGGGCAGCTACACATCCGTCAGCACCGGGTCTTCTCCTGGCGTCAGCATTATTAGTTTCGTGTATCCTCTCACAAAGTCTTGCATACAGCTCTTTCTGAAACAGGAAGTCGGGCTCAGGTGGAATGGCCCTGATTAGCCGGCTTTGGGAGCTTGTCACCTGATATTTCCTTTCCAGAAGCCGCGGTACTCTTACAATCGTTCTGCGGGCGTGTCCATCGTACCAACCCATGACCGTATCATGTCAGTCTGACAGCCTGCCGTCTTCCGCATCTAAGCCTCGAAAATGTTTCTGACCCCGACAAAACACCGGCCCAACAGCTAAATCTTGATTTACTCAAAACGCGGGGAGTAAATTCGGTTATTAACAAATTTTAGACATTCTCTTGTAACTTCAGAAGACTTCGACTGCTCACAGCCGCTGGATGATGGAAATGCATCGATGCCGATGACGAATACTTATCAGAGTTTATCAAAATACTGCTACATATATATATAATTTCTCTTGTTCCATTATTTACATGTCTTTGCTTAAAAAAATTCCTTTGCGAAAAAATAATTCATTACACGATTAACTACTTTAACTTTTGCGCATATTTGTCTGAAGTCCTGCGGTTTTACCACTATGTAAATAATCTCTGTAACAGAACGCAGATTTTATAATTATCTCCCTTTTTAGCCTTTTTGTCCCTAATACTGTTTTTTTTTTCAATTTAAATTTTAAATTTGAATGTTTTCAAATTATTTTTTTTCTCTTCTTCACACCTGAAGAAAAGTTTCTTGAAAATCATCGCTGTTAATTACTTTTATTAACAACAACAACATTTAATAATTAACTTTCAAAAATCAAATTAACAATAATACCGATACAAAGAAACTATCAAGAATAAAATTAGCTGTATATTTTATTACATTAAATTAAATTAGCTTGTAAATATTTAATAAAGTTATTATCGATTTAATAATTGTTTTTATTTGATATAAGATTCTCTCCCGCACTCCCCTGCAACTCGAACTTTTTCAAACTTTGCTGAAAATTCGCAACGAGATAACAGGTGGTGACCCCAGGCGGGGAAAACAAACAACAATAAAATAAGGGCAATCAAATTTCTTTCCTGCCCGGACGAACGCTTCTCCTCAGCCAGCCCTGATGTCTCCACAGCTGACAAAAACCTTATACTTTTTACTTGAATTATCCTCGGGAAACAATATGTGGCTGCCACGTGTTTGATAAATCTAACCAAGAATTTTAAAATTACAGCGAAAGATAATATATATTTTATGACAGATCTGTCAGGGAACAGCAGCAGATAATGTTTCCTCTTTTTAGTCTGAGTAATTAACCCTTTTAGAGATTTGTTTAAATAGATTACATGATGTATATATATATATATCATGTGTGTGTACGCTTGTCGCCATTGTCTTATAGATTCCGACCTGAGCAAACGCTTTCTCAGAATAATGGTAGCTTTATTTCTGTTCAAAATCCCAATGAAAAAGTTAAAAGAGATCACTCCTCAAAACTAATGATATTAGAAGAAACGTGTTTGATATTTCAGGGATTAAGTCTC
The DNA here is from genome assembly GCA_018389105.1 of Nautilus pompilius. Classification (NCBI taxonomy): domain Eukaryota; kingdom Metazoa; phylum Mollusca; class Cephalopoda; order Nautilida; family Nautilidae; genus Nautilus; species Nautilus pompilius. The sequence goes on along the minus strand of JACATO010000845.1, from coordinate 20,610 downwards.
TTGGAGATTATCAGTAGGTCTGACGGCAGTCATTTGGAATACGTGTGAGTGGTGTCATGGTGCCAAACCGAGGTCGGGACAACGGGCTGGAACAGAGCCATCTCCTGCATCTTTTGTCTTGCTTTCCACGACCATCACCGTCCTCTTTCTATCTCCAGACGCAGAAAGAACTGTTGATTCAAATCCTGCAGCTGATAATAGCAGTTCCTGTAATCAATCAGAACATACATAAAGCGGTAAATTATGAATGAAGTCTCGTTTCTCTTACGCGTTAATGCAGAAAGGGAGATAACCCTTCGAAAAAATAAATCTGATGTTTTTCCACGTGACTTGCTTTAAAGGTTTATTTTTGTGGCCTTGTTCTTGTTATTATTATAATTATTGTTTTCTGTTTGGTCATTTATTTAAAACAATTAAATAGAAAATTATTAGTATTATTTTTTTTAAAAAATTTTAAATACCAATGGTCAAAATTTCAGGTATACCACCGTGAAAATTATATGGGAAATCCAGTAAAGAATTATCGTTAAAAGATGTTTTAAAAAATACTAAAAGAAAATTTGTTGCACACGTCAGGGACGATTTGATTTACAGAACTGATTGTGCTACTATTGCGTTGGTAATACAAACTAAGTATGATTAGTGACGCAGTCCAATAACGCCACACAGTGCGTGTTTAAAATTTTGAGTTACCTGCCGAAGATTTAAAATTGCATGACGCACAACAAAAGAAATAAGCTGCGAGGAGGTGCGATTTTATAGTTAATTTATTTTCTATTGAGTTTGGAATAACTTTAGGCAAACACTAAAAGTTTCACCTATTTACAAGAGGTGTGTGTGTGCGCGCGCGCCATGACGAGAATCTCCAATTAGAATTTAAGAGATAGAATAGTAAGCATGGTTGACTCGCGATAACATTTGCCATGGGTCGGTAAAACTGAACCCAAATAAAGCTGATACCATCTGATATTTCGGCGTGTACTTTTCTTTTTAACCTTGAGATGATGACGGGATTATTATTTAAACGCGCGCCAGAATTTAACTGACACGGAACTATACAGTCTGACTTTTTACAGGATTAAAATACATTCAGCATTCGGGTATAGACGTGCGCTGCCTGATACCTGTGGCCAACCATCACAACCTCATTCTCGGTGTTCGAAACATTCTAGATGTCGGCAACGATAATTACTGACGCTGTATAAAGGAATATCAAATATGCTTAAGTAGTTTTTAAAACCCCCATATAAACTTGGATGATTATTACAAGCTGCTGCAGTAAGGTCTCGAAGTCACCATTTTACACTGGTCAAAGGGTCACGTGAAATCACAGGAGTTGTCCCCCCTGTTTGAATTTATAAAAACTATAGAAAGAAAAAAAAAGGTAATTAATTTATCTCTAGATTAATTACTTCTTGCGGCTGGGTGGAGAAGGGAAAACGAAAAGGGGACAGCGGGGATAACAGCTACTCGCTACGCGATAATGGACAACTGAATTTTTAAAAACGATTTCGTGACATTTAATACCCGATAATATTTTACCTTCCATAGGAATTTTTGATTTGAAAAAATCTCATACCGAATTAACCTGAAAGCATAAGGTTTGTCTGGGGATTTTTTATCCCTTTTATTTCACATAAAGACAGTTTTTTTATATAACCCTTTTTTTAAACGGTTTGGCAGCCCTTCGTCTGTTTTCAGCATAATGCGTAGACAACAGTTGGTTTGGAATCGTGCAGTCTGGGCCCCGAACTCTGCCCACCGATAATCTTGGGTTCTTGTTGCTCCGTGGACTGGTCTTCTGTCGGACGGGGATTTAGCCGACGTCAAGCGCCGCCGGCCAAAACGTATGGAAGCCGACACGGTCGAGTTAGAAGGAAGAACTGTACCTTTGCTGGTCAGATCAAAGGTGATACTCGAAAAAATAAAGAAGCGGACAGACACCATTAAACTGAAGCACTGCTTTCGTTGTAACGAGCCGGTTTTGTATTTATGGTCTTGGCTATTCATTCCACGACAGACTGCTGTTACCGAGTTCCACGGTGCATTAAGTTCTTTTCATAACTGTGTTGCATTATGTGCCATCGTTCGCTTTAGTTTTCTGCCAGCTGTATCCCAGAGAAGTTGGGGTCACCGCCGATCCCCTTCTTTCTCGAGCTCCACAAAAAAGTCTGCATAATCTAGGTGACTGCTCACGGTCCTTGTCCTGTTGGAGAATGAACCCTTACTGATAAACCAGATATCAGAAGCTATTGCATCCATCGTTAAATACTGTGGTAGTCTTTTCTTCACACTGCTTTGCTAAGTTAGCACAAAACAGCAATTTGATTTACTGCAAAGCATCCTCAGTCAATTATGTTACGACCGCTATGTCTCACCGATCAGTTATCTGGCTCCCATCTTCACCCCAAAAAATCTAATTCCGGCTTGTTGATCCATAACACCCTTTTTTTTCTTCCCCAGCCCATCTTTCGTGTAGACTTTCCTACTGGATCATTTCTCCATAGTTGCTGCTATAAATGGTGTTTTTTTTATTTTTTGTGTGGCAAAAGTCTATTTAAACTAGCAGATCTAAGACGTCTTCCTACTGCTGCGGACGAAGAATACCATTGTTGCTGGCGAGCCATTTCGAAGACTGACTCGTCTGTTCCACCGGCTCGATATCCCTGCTCTCTGCCGTAGATGGTTCTCTTTTATCTTCGTTTTTTCCTAATCAACTTTTGTTCCAACGATTTGCTTTCTTTGCAATCTGCAGCGAACACCGTTATCAAGATATTCCAAGTTTTGCCTTTGTTTTTAGATATTTCTATTGTACTTAGCCCTCCACCTCAAAAACTACAGGTGGAAGCACCCTTTTTTCCCCAGAGTTGCATTCTTTCTTTTGGTCTTCCCGTTTTAGCCGCTACTTTTACACGATGTATCGCAAGCTGCTGCTGACTTAATACTGGCATAGCGCACATGATATCCCAGAACCGGTCCATTTTTTTACAATCAAATCACGTGATTCCTTTTTGCTTAATGTCTCCGTAAGTAATTGTAGCTTACTTTTCGCCTATTGTTATGCAACAAAAGCGTCTGTTTTTAAGAAAGTTTTGTTTTGACTATTAATTTATCAAATAAGTTTTATTTCTAGATTAATTTATGTTATTTAATATATACTTTTCTGAAGAGCAGTTGGGTTTCGAGTCTAACCGATCTCTTTCCTGCGCTCTGAATAGAACCGAAAACAGACGTTCTGCGACTGCCAACAGAGAACAAGGCCCAGCAGCAGACTGAAATTCTTACCTGTAAGATTCTACCTGCAATTAAAAGCAAAACATCCCATTTTGGTCGACACGAAGATTCTGAATGTTACCGATGACCAGTTTTCGTAATTTTTCCTTTATAACTGCCTGGATTTCAATCGTTCCTGGCAATAAACTGTTTGGAAGAAGGAAAAGCAGCAAGGCCTTAATAGCTTTGCATTCTTGTTTTGAAGTCACGGTTCATTTACCCGTTTTGTTCTGGAGTAAACAAATAATCAAAACTCTCTTTTAAAAGTCGGGAAAATCTGAGCAAACTTTGTTTTTTTTTCAAATAGCAAAATCATTTCGAAAAGCTGGGATATCAGTGAAATGCTTTGGAAACAAATGTATATAAAGTCTTCGAGGGAAATCAAGTTATAAAAGGCAGCTATCAAAAAAACAAACAAACTAAATAAGAGATCTAACTGGGAATATGTTTACTAAGAGCGCACTAAGAGTTTATTTGCCCTTTTAAAGGAATATAAATTGTATCATTTACAGCCAGAGAATCGTCATCGATAGCCTTGGACCTGGTACAGTCAGACAAAGTCAGACAGGTGTAGCAGGTGGAGTGATAGACATAATGATTCCTTTTTAGGCAGGAATTTCCGAAAAAGACTGCAGAACTTTTTTTTAAAAAATTAAATTTTTAAATAAAAACGCGCACCTTTACTTTGTGTGTACCATTTCACGTTAGTAAATAAAATGAGAAGTATATAGCTATTGGGACTGATTAATTAGATTAAAGTGATAGAGTTTCCCCCTCCGCTTGATTTAGGAAACTGAAATCACGTGGTTTCAGATGCATGTCGGCACGTCGCGGGTTCGAAGAAGAGAACAGAGTTCCACCCGCTGGGGTTTAAACTGAAATTTTTTTAAAAATTATGTCCAACGCTTATACTTAAACTCACCTGAGTCGCTTGAGTATTATAACACTTTACAAACCCAACGCCAATTCCTTTTGTCTTCAAATGCACCAGGGACTCTCACGAGAAAATGTAAGTTTTGACCTCGTTAGCCTTGCAGGTGTCTGAGGGGCGTATTGTCTCACGTGACGCCAGGGATCAGATTAGTATGGCTGCATCATGCTATGGGAACTCTGCGGCTCATGGCCTAGCGTATGTGTCGTGTCCTGGCAGCAGGTATGTTGGTGCAGAGCCGTGGCAAGCTGCTGACAGCCCTGTAGGACGTTCTGGCCTATCCAAAACATGGTCAGGTAGGGTTAGGGTTTACACCAGCATCCTCTGCCCAAAGATCGCCTGGGACACCGGGTGCAATGCACATCGCTGTAGAAGTGGGAGAACCCCAGCCGACTAACGGTAGCGTGCCATCACTACACCTGTCTGAAGAGACGAGCCTGGAAACCGATCATCGAATAACTTACCGACTCCTGATTCATCTGAGACAAAAAGGCGAAAAGTCAGCGTCGCACGCGGAGCTGCCCGCCCGCACGTGCGATGCCGTCATGGAGTTCGTGGTCGTCGACAGCGAATATACGCTTCCATCAGCATCTTACTAGAAATGTCACTTCTCGGAGAGAGAGAGAGAGAGAGAGAGAGAGAGAGAGAGAGAGAGAGAGAGAGAGAGAGAGAGGAGAGAGATCTTACCCCCCTTTTTGATGTGATGTTAAATTTAATTATTCATATTTACAGAATAATTAGAAAAGGAGAATGTCTAGCGTGGAAATACACGAGGCTGGGTGGGTTAATGTTTGTAAAGAACTTAGAGTTGGGAAAGAGATGGCGGATGAGTCACCATCACGCATACCCGTATATCCAAGATGAGATAGGTTGCTGCACGCGCACTCCTGAAGACTCTCCGGGAAGAAAGCGAGCCCCAGCGCTCCGTTTCATTCAAATTTACATAATCTACTAATTTTGGAAAATGCCTAAAATGATGTTTATTGTACCTTATTAAATATATCTTGAAAACCGTAAAGATTCAGCTGAATCCTTCGGTTGCGTTACTCATCAACGATTATCGAGAAATGTCCGCATTCTTGCCGTATTGTCCAGATATGTCTCTCCAGCAGAAGCGGCGGGGTTCGGTCTTTGTTCGGAATTCCTGCTGTATGATCCTTATTTCTCCTCTCCCGGCCGCGGCCTTCATACCGTTCTGGGTTTTCACAAAGGCACGGTTTTCTTTGAGCGGGAAATGTTGTTCCGAGGAGCGGTTGGTTCGGCGGGGCGAGCTCCGAGTCCGCTGGGAATCGCGCAGCTGCTGGTACGGGACTTCTCTCCCCTCCCCCCCCCCGGATCATTATCCCCGACCTCGCCAGCTCGCACCCCCGCCGGCTGCCAGCGAAACTTCAAAGAGCCACGTATTGATAAACGATTACCGGTGAAATGGGTTGTGAACACATGACGTGCGGGGTTTTCGCTCAGCGACACCTGTGAGCCGAACCTACCTGGCGGCGGGCCGTTCCTCGCTCCTCAAGGACGCACGCGCATGAGCGGGCGATCGATGCGTGCTCCTTAACCCTCGATGACTTGCGCACCCCGGTCCGGACCCTGGCCTGTCGCCGCTCGGGTAAGCTATCGTTCATTTAGCAATGACCCAATACTTACAGGACGATTAACAAGTAAGAAAGACGGCATCACATTCCGCTTCCTATCTCTTGGCTCCGAGCTAAATATCTCGTCTCATCATGGTTCAGTAGTCCCAAAAACTCGATACAGTTTTCTTTGGAAATTCGTGCTTTTCCAACTGCAAATTGAAACGGGGAGAAAAACACCACTTTAAATTTCTTAAGATGATTGTTCAGCGGCAATATTCTCCTCGTAATATCTGTTTGCACCAGTCAACAAGTTGTCGGATTTCTATGCGTGTTCTGAAGCAAGGTTGTGCAAAGATGCACAAGATCAATCTTCACCACGCTACTGAAGGCTTCTTCCCCCTACTACTCGGTCTACACATAAACACTACGTCCAGACCCCGAGGGTTCGTCTACAGCAATTTTCTTTTAATGGCATATTTTTTCAGCAACTAATACATCATTCTATAAGCACATGATTAGATTAAATAGAACGCATGGAAACCATAAGAAAAACCTGAAATTTTTAATACTTAGTTACGTTTTTCGCTTTGTTCCGGCCATGCAGCTTAATTGGCACAGCCAGTCTGCATCTTCTGGCAAGTATGAAGCTAAGGAATATATGTAGAGTTCACAGGAAGACCAGAGAACCAGAACATTTTAGTTAATTTGACTATAATATTTATTTATTTTAACATCCATCTTCAGGAATATACAGAATATATAAAATGAGTTCGTGAGCATGGAATAAGTCTTTGCATTGACAAGATTCTCAAAATTATTTTCCGTTTCCGCGAGAAAAACTTAAGAATTTTACTCAACTTTTTGCTATTAAAGCTGTTGTTTTAGCATTGTTTTTATTTAAGAGAACTTAAGGCTGAAGCCTTAATTTGACAAGCATCTAGTGGATGGCACTGCTGTTGCAAGAGGATGCGGTACAACTCTGACGTTGCCGTGTAGGGTGGTGCCACCGTGGGGCCGCGCGCACTCTCCAATCCGGGTCTTTGATGAGAGATACTTTTTCAGCTGCACGATACGATGGAAGTATTTTTTTTTAGAAACTGAAATCATTATCCCGCTCAGTATTCTGTGACGTTTCCTCAGAAAACGTCCCCATCCTTCAAGATGGCCAAACGTTCTTCCGGCGAAAACTGAACTAATCTGGCTACATGGCCATAATTCAAAGTCAGAATCAGCCGTAACGAAGCAGCCCCACACCACCATCAAAAGGCGGGTCGACAGGTGCGCATCACACCGAACTGCTGTAAGAGAAGTGTGAGCATTCCGTGAACGGCCGCCGTATTGCAGACTCGGTACAGCAATATGCGTGATCTACAGCTCTGCTCTCACCACCAGACAGTCAGTCGTCGCGATTAAAGCTGCCACACACACACAAAATAAATCCTTCTTTTGAGTTGATATTGTTGACAATCAAAAAAGAAACAAATACTGTCACATAATAACGGGCAGTCTTGGTGTTTTCTTCAAATATAAATACTCATAAAAAAAACTAAAAGGTGGCAAAACATTTTTTTGTGTTTTAAAAACAGATTATCAGCTTGAGCTTCATTAGAAATATAATTTAAAAAAAAACTTTTTCTGTTATTTGAATATTTTGTATTTTGGCATAACATCCATAATCAATAAAGTTTAATTAAAATTATCTGTACAGGAAGAAAACAGTACCGGATATCCGGATATATATATGTGTGTGGTGTGTGTGATTAATTTGTATATTTATTTTAATAAAATAATTCTTCAGTAAAAAAATAGCGTTGAAGAGGATGAACTTATACAGCTGCAACTCCACAAGTAATTAAGGATATATAGTACAGAGTTTCTTTGAATATTAAAACAATGATTAATTGGATTTATTATGCAAAAGAAGTATTTTTTGCACTATAACAGAGGCCCCCAATATTATATTTAAAAACAACACGACTCAAACATTTAGCAAATAAGGTCCCTCAACGAAATATCGTTTGTTGTGTAACAGTTTAAAAATACACACATGCAAGATGCTTGTGAAGTCAGAATATCAGCTTACAACAAAAATACATATTTATAATTATACAGAGTAGTTGGTTTTATGGTAAGAAGGAGGCGCTAATGGTCGGATATGTAGACCACGACATCCACAAACTCTGCTTTTCTGGTAGTGTTACAGTATAACGAATTTATTTTAATTTGGTAGAGAGAAAGCCATCATGGCTGAGGCTAGACACCCTCTCTCTATTCCCAAGAAAGGAAGCCTATTTATAAAATTATTTTGAAAACGTGGTGCGCCAGGGTTAGTATCCAAAGAAGTTTGCAGAAGGTACTGTGCTCTAGAGACTGAGATCCTGGTAATACGAGTTCCAGAGGAGAGAAGCGTTTACAGCAGAACGCAGCAAAGCCAGGTTTCCGGTTTTGTCATGAAGGACATCCGGAGACAGCTTGGGATGCGCCGATGGCCGGGCTTTTCGTCGAATCACGATGGAAAGCTACAGGTAATAATGACAAATGTTAACAGACATATGCGACGACAGATCGTCTTTCGACGCTCGAATAACTTCTGGGATTTTTGAGAATTCCAACAGGTGTCCTGCCTTCTTAGTAGCGGAAGAGCGCTGATTGTGGAGAGTTCACGCGAAGATTGCGGAAATTCAGAAATTTTATCGTGCAAATGAAAATTAAGGAAAAAAAAATGTGGACTTTTATCGGCAACAACGGCAATAAAACTATAAAGAGAATTTTTTAGGCAAAGAAGTTTTTGCGAGAAAGAAATCTAAGCGAAACAGAGAAAGTTTGTTGAATCACTGGCAAAACGTTTTACATTTTTAACAGATTCAAAAGCTTTTGACATGAAAACTAACAATTTGCATTTAAAAAGAACGACACAAAAGATTTACATTTGTTTAATGTTAGTAATGCATTATATATGAGAATTCAATTGACCGTAATCCATTGCGAGTACTTTCCTTTTCTTTTGTTGCCTATTCATTTATTTTAGAAATGTAACAGGTTTCTTGCCGAGATTTGAATTTTTTTCCCCCTTCGGATCCCATTCAATTTGCTTACGAGACATTTGAGATTTGTTCAAAACTGAATTTTTATCTCCCACCCCCGTATAAATCGCGTTCCCGTCACCTCTGAAGCAACGTCTTTACAATTACAATTAGTGCTTCCAGCTGCCAGAGAGTTTCAAGATGATGGCTTTCACGAAACGAACCGGGCTTCACTCCCAAGCAGTGCCCGAGGAATTAGTCAGAACTTCCTAAGAGACAATTTCAGACGTATATTTTTTAAAAAAAAACATATATATTTATATAATGATACTGCCCGTGTGCATCCTAACCCCTTTTCAGTGTAGGAAAACGACGTCGGTAAGGGAAAGTTTGTCACAGACCCTTTTCTTTCAGCTGTACCAAAATTTCGGCCCAGACCATACGGCCGTCCTCTCGAGCATTCGTCGGCGAGTTACCTCTTAACCCGGATCGCCTTAGTCGTGGTTCAGTTACATTAAAAAAGAAATCAAAAATTATTTCTCGCGACGCAATAGTAATATTTTTGTTTTTCCGACGCTGTATTTGAGAGAGTTCTTCTAACACCCTGACCACGTCGAGCTCGCGCCTTCTATAAAGAGCGGCAGATGTTTTTTAAGGTGTAATCACTAATTCTAATCAAGTCGCGGTCTTTTGCAATTGCTTGCATATCGATAACGAAATAATAATACAAAATAAAGTACTTTTGTAAAGAGGTTAATGATTAATGACGTCATGACGCACTCAGGTGCCCGTTGAAGGTTGGTGTCATGTCACGTGATAAGACCGGTTGCGCCTGCTGGAAGCTAAGAACACGAAAATCTCATGGGTTAAGCTTTCTGTCGTACCAAGGATGTGCTCTCTAATCCAATGACGAATTATTTCATTTAAAAGAAGAAAAAAAAAAAAGCTGTGCTAAATAAAATCTCTCGAAGCATAAAAATCCTTTTACCAAGATGTTCTCTTTCTAATTATAAATCCAAACGTTTTGGCAAACGTTTCTTTTTTCTTCTGTTCTATTGCACTGTTGTTTATAAAGTCGTCGAAAGCTTAGAAGACGCGTCAATCTGTATTCCGCAATTATGTCCTCGTAACCGTTCAGATGTTTTCTGAACTTCTCGTGTTTTTGTTGTTGTTGTTGATTTTATTTTCATTTAGATTTTGGAAAGAAAAAAAAAACAATAACGACTCGTCGTGTGATGTGAGCACCTGTGCATTTCCGCTACCGCGAAGTTCGCTTCTATCAGTGATCAAACTGTCATTAGCCGCAATATAATACAATTTGTGTCCTGTAATTTTTAATTTTTAACTTTATTTTACTTTTCAGCTACATTTCCCCTTTAGATCCGAAATTATAACCTCAAGTGATTTTACAAATAGATTTATTGATTTAAACAGCTAATTAGTAAGGTTAAAGACCACTCACTTAGGCAGGCTCTTTTGCTCTCAGAAACAATTGCATTCCACTCGTTGGTTTCATATTCCAATCTTTGCCGCTACACGCAAACGTACTTTAATATCTCAGAGCTAGCCAAGGGAGATAATTAAAATTTTCCGCCATTCTTATTGGCCTGGGTATATTTGATTGACAACGCGCCTGGTAAGGTTAGAGGCCATGTAATAATTAGGAAGAGCTGGGCTGCAGTCTGTAGTTAGCGCTCCCATCGATCGCTTGTGGCACTTTTTAAATAAAGTGCACGGTTAAAGAACACAATCGAACAGTTATTGACTCTTAATGGTTTTTTTCTTCATTTATGCTTAATCTTATTTCCCTCAACAAAGACATCTTATTTGTATAAAGACGGCTTGGTCTTGGGAACAATTTCCGACCTAAAACCAATAAAATCTACTCTTTTTGTTATAATAAATTACATTCCTCGGTTATGTGAACATATGAACAATTAAAGCGTTCACATAGCATTAATCTATACATTATCCGTAAAAGCGAAGCGGTAAACTGTTTCTTATTTCTTCTGTTAGATATCGGTACCAATGTGAAATGGCAGGATTTAAATGAAGTATGTCGAACAGACAATCACGGTATTGTTTTATAATAACAAATTAATCAGAAAGAAAAGGTATCGTCTTAGATGAAGCCCACCTTCGACTCGGGAAAGAACACCGCGCTGTACACTGTATCCTACTATTTGGGAATGCTAAATAAGTTATTGGACAATAGTTTTCGCGATGCTATATGGACAACAGCCAGGAAATAAGGGAAAAGCTGCCATCCCATTGTGTGCGCTGGCCACCGCTGGACTGTGGTGATAAGTGATGTGCAAACCTCAGGCTTCAAGATCTTGCGCTGTTATTGACGTCAACAGTGATGAAATCTATAGCCATCTGTTAGCTTCAGCAGCACGTTAATATTACACATATATACTTTATTAAGTTGTAAATTGTAGTGTACTTATTTAAAGTGAAAAAAACCGTTAAACAGAATAATTCTCAAAGATTTTAACTCTTCGTATACCACATCAGGCTTTGCCATAATTATGACACCTGGCCCAGCCCCAAATCGCTTGTTAGTATTTGCGTTAACTCCTTGTAATTTAGTTAGCAAACTTGTAATAAACTCACGTCGGCGGGTTGGAGAAATCTACGGATTTGTCATTGCAAAAGATTATATTAATGTGGAAGGTAGTATCTGTCACAGGGGCCCCAGGGTTCATCCTGTGCTGAACGTATACCGATTTGAATGATTTCTTGGTTCAGTCACAGTTCAGCTGGTAAACAGAGGGTTAAAAAAACCACGAAAAATATTGAGACATTTTGGAATGCATTCTGATCAAAACCTTTTTAAAAACCAGTTTCTTGGTGGAAAACCAAGAGGTTACATTACGTCAAAGAAGTTGGTAACTAAAAACAAACAAGCAACCCTGTTGGCAAATCGCTAAAAGGAAATAAGTGAAACCACACTACCCCACAAAAATTATAGATGCTCTCACAAAAGGTTATTCTCTGCAGTAGCTTTACTTCGCGACGAAAAATCCTCGGCGCACTTGAAAGGTTCTAGATAAGTTATTCCAAGTTCGAAGGAAACATTCCAGCGCAGCCGGACGTGTGTCACAACTTTGAACTCTAAACTATGGCGCAGACTTCACTAAAGAACAAAACTATCTCTACAAGATGAACGGAAAGGAAAAGAAGAGAAAGACAAAAATTAAAAGCTGGGTATGGATTTATCGACATAAGAGGGAGCATAACTTTATTGTTACCACGCTTTTAATATTAATAACGTTTGCTCATCTTCACTGTCTCTTTTTTTGCAGGTATTGTCTAACAAAGCTGTCGACCTCAAGATGCGATTTGGTATTTTCGTGTCTCTTCAAATTTGATTTTCAAGTTTCGCATAATTTGGTAAATCTTTTCAAATTTCCTTTCAAGTTAAATTCGATGAAGGACTTCGTGGCCGGCTGTTCGTTAACAGTAAACCAACTGAAAAAGAAATACACTTTTTTCTCTCTCTCTCTTTAAAGATGGGAATCACGTAACTAATTCCAACAGTAGTAGACCGCCCCCTGAATGGCTGTGAGAGTTGAGTGAGGCCAGGAAGTGAGAGGGGGAAAAGAAAAGGTATGGAGGGAAAGTGGGTGGGGGGAGACCAGTAATGGTGAGGACGAACAAACAGGGCTATGCGGTTATAGCCAGAGCTGGCGAACGCGGACAGAACGGTGTACGTGTCTGTAGATCGTAACAGCTTTCTCCGGTGATGGCGCATCTATCGCCTCCAAAACCCCAAAGCCCACGCTGTCCGTGGCCAGCACTTTTTAGTTTAGCTCTCGCTGTGTCGGCTCTGCGAGAACGAACCCCTGCACTCAGTCAGCTTTCCGCAGTTTGTGTCCCCCCCCCGTTGTCTGATACTATTTGTATATTGCACACACGAGCACGTGTGGTATGACAGCGGTTATCTTCTGAGCAACGAGTCTTTCTCGGGCGGAACCGGAAACGAAAGAGGGTCTTCTGGGTAAAAGTCAGTTGTTTTGCACGGTTTTCTCTTATAACGCAGTGACTTGGTGATCGGTGGTCTGCCTGTATTTGTTACCCTGATGTAAGCTTTTAACTGTATTTTCATAATGTGAAAACCCTTTTGTCTATAATTTTGTTTGTTTTATTTTTGTTCCCTTACATCTTGAAAACGTGAAGCTATGTTCGTATATCTCCAGAAGCAAAAGTACAGAAAAAATATATAATAAAGACAATGGCTGTCATCAAGCGGTGCCTTTTATCTGACAGGAATTTTCTTCTAATATTAATTACAATAAAGAAATTGACTTGGAAATTCTCTCCACATCTTCCGCTTCATTTTCATTAGATCAATTTACTTTCCTAGTTCTTCAAACAGCACGTGAACTATCCGCGGCTAATTTATATAATATTTTCTAATACATGCAGATGTTAAATCGTCAAGTGAATACTTCGAACCGATCCGACTTAAATGCAGGATTGTCGAGGGCGATTCTGGTCCATTATCGGTCGGGATCTCGTTTTGTATAATGATATCGTATCCTAGTTGAAGACCGTCCTCAGTGTTCCTCCATCAGACCCGCGCTCAGCTGATGGGTTTACGGACGGATTATCACGAATTCAGCGGGAAATAATGAAAATGTGAGTTCGGGTTAAGACAAGCAGAAGACCTATCTGATTCCAAATAAGATCGCACAGATTTTCCATTGACATGTAAGAATTCGTACTCAAAGACGTTTTTCTTAAAGCTATACAAATATCGATAAAACTGAAAAGTTCCAATTAGCATTCAACGAAAGCATTATTAGTTTGGATTAAGTGTTCGGTGCCGGCAAGACGACATCTGTTAGCACTTTCTTCTGCAGCGTCTGATGATGTGTTCATTTGGAACCAAACAACTGATCGGATCTTGAGGCCGGGCATCTGAATGTTCGGGGAAAACGGCGAATGTAACGACTATAAAATAAACAGTAACGAGCGAAAATGGTAAAACCTTGAAGATTTGTGAGTAAGGAAATCTTTAATCTTAAAGGTTTTGTGCAAAGGGAAAAAAAAAGAGATAAAGGGCCGTCTTTGTGTTTAATTATCTAGCAAATTCTTCGCTTTTCGGAATTCTTCTGTGTGCGTAATTTTGTTATTAGAGATTTGCCACTTTTTAGGCAACCGAATAAGATCGAAAGCCTTAAAGATTTTGACTGAAAATGTCTTATAGTCGACTTCTGCTACTTATGAAGATGCGTTACCAAATTGCTTGCTGCCATATTTGCACGTGCGTACGGTGCTGCCTCATTTCTTTGACAGAGTGCTTAGTTTTTATTTTGTTTTTGTTTTTTCTTTAAGGAAGTAAATTTTATCGAGTTTATTTCTTTCCAGTGTCCTTCTCTTTAGTTACTGGCCGGAACAAACGTTCCACTTCGCGAAAAGACTGGGAAGAACCCCGTGACGTCAGGGAAAAACGATCTACCACCTTCCGGGCGTGGAAGAGTTAACTTGTAATCTGAGTAGAGAAATCCGGACTCAGAATTATTGGTACAACGTCAAGGTTTTCTGGAAAGCCGTTACGTAGTTAGTTTGGTCGATCTCTTCTTCCTTTCAGTCGGTCATTATTAACGCCTAACCTGGTAAGATATAAGAATAATGGAAGGTTTCTGAAGGGATTCGGTTCAAGATGTAAAAAAAAATAAATTTTATTTAAACGGAATTTTTTTTTTTGCATAAAATTTTGTATTTAAATCTCCAACATTGGACAAAACTTCACCGCTAACTCATTTCTAATGACCCATCTTTCCTTGGTGGTTACGTCACGTTTAGAACCGTGTTTCATATTTAACGAGATGCAACTGGCAGGTATAGATGATGTATTGATTGCCTACGTCAATAATTAAAAATTAATTAAAGATTTGAGTTTCTGTCTAGTGAGCCAGCAAGGTACTGCGATCAAACTCATTGTCTTAACTCGCATCTAGCTGAAGACTGGTCCTGTTCCAGCGAGTTCACCACACTTAGGCAAAATATTACGAGTCCATACAGCCTGGAATAGTCACATCTCAAAACGAACACAATTAAAGCCATCCTCTAGACTCAGAAATAGCAAAGACGGTTAATTCTGTGTAATTGTGTTTTTGTTGTTTTTAACAATAGATCTATGCACATAACGCTTTAATAAAACTAGAAAATTTTTTTCCGTTAGTCTTCTGCATTAATGGCGGCCGATGACACGGCTTTGAAGAAAGGACCGAATCTGTCTCTGAACTCAGATAAATAAGCAAAAACGATTTTGTCTAATGTGTGCCAGTCATCGCAATCGGTCAATGAAGGCAGATCGATAACTTTAAGGAGAGATTTTCATAAAATTATTGTGAAAAGACAGACTTGGCAAGACAATAACATCGTCTAATTGTTCCCTATTCTTATGCTTAGGACTACGAAAGACAAATATGAATTGAATTAAATTCTTGTTTTGCCGTTGTCAAATACAGTAAACAAGTGACAGTTAATTTATATTACTTGCGCAATAACGACGCATTCATTAATTGCTAATAAAACATTCTAATATTGAACAATGATATTTTTTTTCAGAATTTTTTAAAGCACAAAAAAAAAAATAACGGTGCAAAAATGACACTTTATCCGTGATGTACAGTATCACTATTCGGGCTCGAGAGCACAAAGAAAATTAACTGTTCATTTTTTAAAGACAAATTTACATTTCTAAATTGTATATGGGATAAACTGATCTTAATTTGGTTCAATGCATACAAATACGAACATCGGAGTTCTCTCCGGTGTCCTAAGTAATACGGGGCAATTGTCTACAAACTTATGTACAACGAAAAGTTATTTTAGAACATGAATCTTTCTTTCATATTCCACCATTTTTGTGCCTTTATACCAGTTACAAAACGTTTTAAAAAATCTGACTTTTCTAACAATTTTCTTTTTTTTCTATTTCATATAGAAACAACGTGTACATATACATTTTTAACCCTTTAACATTAACTTGTAATAAAAGTGGACAGAGGCGAGAGGTGGCCTATCTTTAAGCCTGCTATGCATCAATGCCAAAATTCAAAACAGCTCTGCTTCCTTTTCTATAAAGCAGAACCTTTGCTATGCATATACAGTGCTGGTCAAATTTATTAAACAACCTCACGTTTCTAAACAGAAAAGCAAAGTGCCCATTATATGGTCCAAATATAAAAATAGATGTTTAGCATAATAAAGCTAATTAACCACTGTCTTGATACCGATAAGATCTCCAGTAACCACCCTTAGTATTCTAATTAATCGTGGATATGCAAATATAGAGCAAACTTTAATAAACGCTCACTTTTATAAAACGTTTTGACTATAGAATATTGTCTTAACAAAGATAAATAAACGATAGATTTAAAAGCAAAACAAATACTTAATTATTACATTAATCATGTTATAATTACCTTTTAAAAAAACAAACTAAAATTCAATTTAGGTAAAGCAGTAATTTGGCGATCGGTGCCGAACTTTATAAGTACACCTGATTAGAGCCATCCGATACCATTTGACGAAAGATGTTTTAAGAGACGACCTGTGAATTATAGAATTTCCGAAATATTTAATAATGTCTGCAGAAGGGCTTCAGTTCATTAAACAAGAAAATGCGAGTAGTTTGCCAATCAAAATATACTATAGGGTTTCCTGTATACCGGTAGTAAAACTTAATACACTGTCTGGTTTTATTTCTGCTTTTATTTAGGAGACCAAAAGTTAGCGGAATTCAGAATTTACTGCGATTCTGCTCTGCGACTCTAAGGATAAATAACAACTGGCAGAAAACGAATAGGCTTAGAGATGACTGTTTGGGATTTCACTTAGGACGAGAGTTTCACGAGTCCGATTTAAAATAAGTGGAAATATATTCCTTTGAAGGAAATAAATGGCCCGTTTAAATTTATTTTTAAAATTTATCTGAACAAAATTTATAAAAAGAAGTTACACTGAAAGCTTAGTGGACGCAAATATTAAAAAAAATATTGTCGATATTAAAAGCGATAGAGGTAAAATTTAGATAAAACCTAAAACTTTTATTAGATTATTCTATTGATTGAAATACAATAAAGTCAGTTAGATTTTAAATATGAAAAACTAACATTTTAAATTAAAAACTCTGAAAAATTGCAATATGTATTTTCACAAACTTATTAAGGGTTCTTAGTTAAAATCTTCGCGAACGACAACTCACTTTAGCTGTCAAATGTTAAAACTCCTTAAGTATATAGCCGAACTATAATATATAAAACCAAAGATATGTCATTCTCATTATGTAAATAAATCCTTGATTTTCCCGAGAATTGAATACTTTGTGCAGTACATATTTTAAAAAAAGATACCGAATTATTGGGAAAATAGAGGGCTGTTGCTGAGTGCATCGATGGTAAATTTTAGCGGGTATGGATAGATCGTAAAAGTGGCTTGACTTTGTCTTAAACCAGCAGTTTGCTGCCAAGGTAACACCTCAGTACTCTGCGCTACCGGGATATACGGATTGTCCCTGAAAACAATCCAGCAACAGGCAAAAATAGATTGGTTACTTATTGATAATAAGTTAGTGGTAAATGCTCAATCTATTTCTCTACTTTCTGTGAAGAGCCCACCATCAAGGAGCTTCTGTTTCCAGCTCAGATTGTTGAGGTATTTCGAGGTTTTTAGTGTTTAAAATATGCAGAAAGATTTAAGAACATTAAATCTGCCTAGTTTACAGTTTATACGTCAGAGAGGAAATCTGACTGAGACTTGAAAAGAATGATAAAGATTTCCCAACATGGCGACGAGAACATATTCCTTAATGCACTGCAGCCAGGCGTAAAGATAACACTGTAAATGGGTAAACGTTTCCGCACAGACTGGCATCAGAGCAAGACTAGAATCAACGGTAACCGAAGGAAAGCACTTGTCGTCATCTGCGACTGACGATCAGATCGAAAATCAGCTGACAAACTGCTTTAATAAGCATGTCTTATAGGCCACAACGGCGTTCTACTTCCTTGTAACTGACGTAATCTGTAAACTAAGCAGTCCAAGAATTCTTATTTATTGTCTGCAGGTTCATATATATTTCTTATTAGTTGGCTATGTATAATTCTGCTGAGTAATTTTTAAAAACTGTTTTCTTTCGGTCGGTTCTTGATTGGAGGCTGTAACTAAATCGTTGTAATAAAACCGCGCCTGCTCTTTAGGGACTTCCGGTGACGCTACTAGAGGTGGCAAGGACAATATATTGAATTTTTTCTCCCCCCCCCCCAAACCACCCACCCCAAGCTGCATTTTTATGACAAGTTAGCAGGTAATTTCCTTTTCCAGAAAACTCCACTAGTTATTACCTCTAGCCAGATAGGAAATTACTTTGTTCCTTAAAGCTGAAAGACGGATTGTGTAGCCGAGGTTTGAAGACTGGCCAGAACGAATACTGCGCCACACGAACCGACCGCCACTTACTGCGGAGGATCTGTACAATGATTATCTTTTAAACAGCCCTTAAGGGAATCTTTTATAAAATTATCTAAAGAGGGAAAAAAAAATAAAAATAGAACGGAGAGAAATCAGCTCAGGTGTTGCGACCGTGGCCGATAATTGATCTGAATATGGGAGATTGATTTCTGCGATGTTTCGAGCACTTTACGTCGCCGTTCTTCGCAATCTGCGACCGGTTTTCGAGAAGAGACGATCGGTCGTGAAATGGACCTCACAATGAGCAGAATCCGTCGTTATTAGCGTCATTAAAAGAACATGCGCAGTAGACTGAGTAATATCGTATTCTTAACAGGTTTAATGTATCACAACACAGGCTTTTTTGTCAAAGTACAGTTTTCTTTATGTATAAATTATCCGAAAACCAGAATCTGTGAAGTTTTAAAAATCTTTATATGAAAGGAAACTTAAGTATTTTCATCTACTGAAGGTTAACTAGTAATTAGTACAGGAGAGCTCGTGTTCCGTTTTGTGTACTTAAAGAGACACTCGGAACGGGAATTTCCAAAGAACGTCATTTCCTTAAGCAAATGAATAAATTAGAATATAGACAAGTTCTTGCAGGAATATGATAATAAGTTCCCGAGGCCTTTTCAGTGTTGCTATTGGAAACCCTTAAAAATGAGTAAGACAGAAAGTTACGAAAAATTCAGCTTTCGCTGACTTTGCATTCAGTTTTATTGTGACAGAGGTGAACACGAGGTTGGCTGAAAGTTGGTTTTAACGAACTTACTGCTGTTTGGTGATTATGGTGGACTGGATGGAAGGCCGAGGTATATGACGTAGATTATAGCCTCATCTATGCATTTAATTAGGAATTAACAGTGCTGTAATTACTATGCTCTGTCTTCACTATATTAGGGATGAGTAATCTTAAGAATAAACCAAATACCACAAAGTCTTTGCTGTGTTGCGAATACAGTAAAAAGGGGTGACTAATGTATCTAGGTAATATTGGCTTGTAGAGGTTGGGGAGCCGTTCTTTGAGGAAGTCAGTGACGTAAAACTGCGAGAGCGGTTAACCGCAGTCGATAAAGTTTCATCGAGTTCAGTTTAACTTCTAAGCTAAAGAGGTTAACCACTTTCTATTGCCAGGGAGCCTGCGGAAAGCATAACCATACACTTTACTGCGTTGAAAATAGTTTTCTTTCTTGCAACAACCGTAATTCTTCTTTTTTTTTTACAAAATAAAGAGATAAGCGCTAAAAAAGTAATTAAAGCTGAATTTATAGACAGAAACTTCTTTCTCTTTTCACAAAGCTAAAGTACAAAACATGTATAGTTTCCATCTCTCTCTCTCTCTCTCTCCATCTCTCTCCTCTCTCTCTCTCTCCTCTCCTCTCTCTCCTCTCTCCATCTCTCTCTCTCTCCTCTCCTCTCTCTCTCGTCTCTCTCTCTCTCTCTCTCTTCTCTCCCTCTCTCTCTCTCTCTCTTCTCGTCCTCTCTCTGCTCTCTCTGTCTCCTGTCTCTCTCTCTCTCTGTCTCGCTCCTCTCTCTCGCTCTCTCTGTCTCTCTCTCTCCATCCCTCTCTCTTCTCTCCCCTCCTCCATCTCTCTCTCTCTCCTCGCTCTCCTCTCACAAAAAGAGATAAACTGCATAGTACAGCTATGAAATCTCATTAATACCCGATTTCCTGGTTGCTATAGTACCGTCCTGGCCTTGTCCTAGTAGAAGTGCTTTGTAAATATTGCTAGTATGTTTTTGGCTATGCTATGTTTTTTTTTTAGCGTTTAAAATCTATTGCTTATATTAAAAAATTATATATTTTTTAAAATTAATCAGCACCCATTAAAGCATTGAGACAGATATTTAAAAAGGCTTCATCTAAATAAGAATATATAATTATATTATATATTTATTTCAAATAGATTTTTAGTAAAGAGTGGAGTAAGCAATTTTTTCTAAGAAAAATCCATACACAGTGACTGAAGGTAAAGAACAGTTAGACTCCATTCCCTTCTTTCCTCTCTATTTTTCTGATTTTCTTTATATTTGTCTTTTATTAAAATGAAATTTTAAAATAAAACAAATTAATTTTTAATAATCTAATGTACATCAAATAATTAGTTTCCATGATAAAAAATAATAAATTAAAATATTCCCGGTAATATTATAGGCGAAATCTTGTAGATACTGATTCATTTAGCATGAATAAAGTCCGTATTTACATGAAATGTACTGTCACACTCTAACAATGATAGACTTCAGTAGTCAATCTATCTCGGCAAATATACAGAAAACCCAATTAATGAACAGTAAAACATCAATCAATGCAAAAAGGAAACGTTTTACAATT
>JACATO010000844.1:0-32421 GCA_018389105.1 Nautilus pompilius | reverse complement strand
TAAATCAATGAATTAAGTTTTTGCACCCAGAAGAAGTTCTGACAGAGTTAATTTACAGAGACTATCTCTTTACAAAAGATTGTTCTGAAGCAAGAAATATTTATTTGATCCTTTTCAATATGAAATATTCATTTATTGTTAAATTTTATTTTTTAAAATTTCTCCATTATTTAAAATAGACTTTAATCTTTTGTTCGCTGCTTTTTTGTAGGCCACTTAGTGAAGGAAAAGCCTTGAAGGACAATTTGATGCCAATTTTGCTTCCACACGCTATGTTAAGCTTTAGACTGTATCAGGAAAATCAAGCAGGAGCAGGTAACACCCTCATTTCTTTTCTTTTTTATGTCTGTCTAACTAGGTTCAGAAATTGTCAAGATATCCACTTATTTAAAAATCTTATGTTAGGAAACTAAAATCAAACAAAAACTTAATAATATTAACTACCCTTTAGCAGAATACTTTTGAAAAATGACTTATTTTGTTTTGAAAGATGTATTATTTAAAATACACACGTTCATTTAATATTTTCTAAATTTAATTTCTGTGCTCTAGTTTTTTCTTGAATTTAAATGACATTTGTCTCATGCTTGATGCCATGACAATTTCAGTACACCTTTTGATGTCCAGCTTCTCCTGAAGAGACTTTTAGCAAATCATTGTTGAACAGATTCCCATGATCAGACAATCACAGATTATGATTCACATTATTTCTGAAATTTCAGTAATGGAATTTCTTGCACAAAGATGCAACACCTTCTGCAACAGATTGGCTGGATTGTTGGATGTGTCTATAAGTTTCTTTCTGCTTCCTCTCCCCGTAAACAAGTCTAAATCCTCGTTGCCAAGCACTGCTCTTTAGTTCTCAACTTACAGAAGCTCAACAACATATCTTTTCAACAATGAATGGCATAGTTAGATGCTCATAACTACAGAAGAATATATGAAACTGAACCTATGCCTCATAAGCAGTGATAAGAGAATATTCTGGAAAATGAGACTGACCGAACTGCGAATATTGCACTAGTGTTTAATAAAAAAGAAAGCAAAGTGAAGGGCACTTTTTGCCATACAAAGATGGAACTCAAACAAAAGCTAACATTATAAAGTTCCAGTGTATAATAGTATGCAAAACTGTTAGTTTAATAGTAAATAGTAATCTGATTTTGTCAACTATGAATTAAAAAAGTTTGTTGTTTGTTTATTTTTTTTCATTTTATTTTTTAGACATCTATTATGTGTTAATTTGGTATGGCTCTGGTTTATTTCTCTCTGTCTGTTTTAGCAAAAGTTAAGTCAAACTGGCCTGTAACTCTAAGTTGAGATGTTAATGTGGAGAAAGTGTTCACTCAACTGTTAAAAACAAGATTTTAAAACACAATCTGATTTGTGTGTGTGTTCGCCTGCTTGTGCATGATCACCTTGAGCATCAGCCAGAGGTAACTAATTCCTTTAATAGATGCTTTTTCACCTGAAGAAGATTTTGAATTTTCTGTCATGTCTCTTTTAAAATGCTATTACTTCAAACCAGACATTCCAGACTTTTGTACTCTTTCTTGACTATAACTGCTGACACATCAGATCATTCTATTAAAATTGTCCTTGAATATTCAATGAAACAAAGTGGTGAGGATTCTGTGTCTGGTCTGCCTACTCCAGGATGGATCTGATTAGTGATTTGTACAGAGGAACTAGAACCATAACTGTTTGTATAGTTTAACATACCTGTGCCCCTCTTGGTTTTACTACGCTCACTTTCACTTTTCATTTAACTTATTGCATATAATAATGCTAATGTTTTCCACTTTCTATATTTCTAAGAAAGTTATTACCTAAACTTTCAAACTGAGGAAATCTAAGTTTGCTTGAGGATAAGGCAATTTAAACATAATAACTTTAATCTTGTCTTTTCCCTTTTTATGCTAATGTATTTCTTTTTGTACATCTTTCAGGATGCCAATGTGAAGTTGTACAGGCGTGATATCAAATACCTGAAGAAGTACAAGCATAAGGCGTGTGAGGTGAGTTGTTTAGTGGATATGCGATCCATGTCTTTCCATTTATTATACACTTTTTTTTGTTTTGTTGTTATTGGTAATGTTTATGATTTGAGTAGATTGAAACAAAACAAATGCATGACATTCCAACCAAAGTCAAGATTTAATCACACGAAATTACAAATTTGTCTTACCCAATACCTTTCAAATTTCTGATAACATGTGAAAATATTTGTTGCTTATCATGTCTTACAAGCAAATGTCCGATTTGATTTTAATCAATATTAGAGATCCAGAAATTATTTTCTCATTGTGGATCTTTTTCCAGTAAATCAGAAGACAAACTAAAATATTAACATTTCATCCAGGTACATCAAGTTTGCATATAGACTCTCTATATATACATACAATGGGCACCCAAAGGTATTAAGTTGTTCCAAAAGTTTTGTTGGTTTTTTTTCTTTTTATTGCAATAATGAGACTTTGTATCGTTTCTGAACGTGAACTTTATTAATCAAAGTAAGTTCCATTATAATCAGTGCAGTTGTGCAAGCGCATTTATAACATTTTGAAAAAAATCTGGATTTATGGAGTTGATAAACTGTTGGAAGGCTGTTTCATTTGCTGCTTGGTTGGAGGATTTCATACAAAGGAAGCTGTCGAGTTGCTTGTAAAGTTGAGAGAAAGGTCTGGTAAATAGTCTGGGTGAGTGAGAATTTTGTACCTCAACATGTTCATTTTCTGAAGAGTCACTTATGCAATATGAGGATGAGCATTGTCGTGGAGCAGGATTGGACCTCTTTGATTCAACAATGCCAGCTGCCGTTGGGAAATTTTCTGATGAACAACATTTAATTCATGACAGTACCTTTCAGCTGTGATGGATTTTGTTTCTCATGACAAGTGAAGAGCAGATTTCCAGTCAACAATTTTGTTGTTGTTGTTCATTCAACTCATGAGGCACCCACTTGTCAAGCTTTTTACCTGGCTGGAAACAGTTTCAGGGCTTACGTCAAGCTCTTGAGCAATTTCTTGCACTGTTTTTCTTGGATCGGCTTAAACCGAGGTTTCAGATGGTAGTCATCACAGCTGGAAGGACATCTGCTATGTTCTTTATCTTCGAGCCTCTCACTCCCTATTGAAACTTTGCAAAACATCATTGTACTGTGTGCTCATTCACTGTGTCCTCGCCCCATGCTTGCTTAATGTCACTGGTTGCCTTGCTCGCTTGGTGACCCGGTTTGAACTCATGAAGCAAAATGACACAAAAATTTTTCTATCCATGCTTTACTCAGAACCCCGAAACAAATATCCATTGTATGATTTTTAAGAAGGTAGGCTTTGCCAAATGTATGCCAAAGCACACGCTACAAAACAATATATAACCTATCTATATAAACCTCAAGCATGCAAAAAATGAACCCCAAATTAATATAATATAAAACCAACAAAACGTTGTAACGACCTAATAATACCTATTTATTTTGTGAAAAATGTTGAGTGATATGGTAATAAAAATCATACACAAAATGTCTTTTTTATATGCTGCTACTATTCTGAAAGTTTCATTTCTTTTATTCACCTGGAGATAACATATTACAGCAGTTTAAAATGCTTGATCCATATATGTTAAGTAGATTAGTAATTTGAGCATCTCACAGCTGAGTAGATTTTACTGATTGAGATTCATCATTGTGTGATGAATCTGTATGGACACATGCATTGATGATTAGTGCTGTATGAATTGTGTGAAAAGTGGAGAAAAAACTCTGAGATAGACCTTGCCATGGGCAACTGGCAGGAGCTGTTAATGAAAACAGTACACAGAAGGTTGAACTTATTTGGCAAATGGACACAGTTCGAGTTGAGTGAGAGTTAACCCATAAAGATGATTAGTAATAACTTGATTAATGTAAAGTTTGTGCATGGTGGGATCACATAAGCCTCAGAACATCAGAGACTAGTGGACAGTGTGAGAATGTTGTGAGAAATTCTGTTCACCCAGTAGTTGCTCAACAAAGACAATATTTCAATATATGATACTGACTGGTTCCACATTGGTGTTAGTCTGTAGATTGAGATGGTGACTTGAATAAATGAAATTTTACTTACAATCAGTTGTTTGACTGGCACTAAATTTAAAGTTTATAAAACCTTTGTTGTTTTTTACTAATTGATTTACCTGAATAACAAGTTAAAAAAAATAAAACTTCTCTTTCAACAGGTAAATAAAGAGAATATTCAGAAGAGAGATTCACTTATAAGAAAATTGGCTGGAGAGTATCAATTTGAAGGTAAAAAATTAGTGTAGTGTTTCTGTGGACATACTAACAGTTCTTAAATTTTGAACAAATTAAACAACCCAAGCCAAGTATTGTCACTTGGTAAATGATTTTTTTTTTATAGAAAGAGAATTAAAATATACCTAGATTTTATCACTAAAAGAATGGTAAGGTGTGTGACGAATTTAGTTAATCTGTTTCTGTATTTTGACAGTTTAGAATATTAACAGACGTGTGAGAATCTAAATGACCAGAGGATGGTTTGACTCCTATAATATATATTTGAATAAGAGACATAACTTCAAACCAAATGGAAATTTTTAGACTAATCCTTGACTAGGCTTTGTTTGAAAATCTCTATTTTGTTTAATGTCCTGCTGCTGATTTTGTTAAAATTTGAATTTTGTTCTCCTTAATCTGATATAAATGTGCATATGTATACCTCAGCTACATTTATCACATTTGTGTAGCTTGAAACTACAGTGATCCAATTTTACATATGTGAATTTGCCTGAACAGTTACCTTAAATTTTCAAAGTTTAGTTTGTATAAAGCACAATTATATAGGTTTTAGCACCATTGAAAATGTTTTTTATCCAAATTTGACAGAACACTTTATGCCACCCAGGATAATCCAGAATTTTTTTGGATCTGCATTCCATTAGAAATCTTGGCTAGTGGAGCAGATGATTAGCTCTGATTGACTGCTGTAGCAGTTTTCAAAACATTTGCAGAATCTTACTGATGGAACTAACACTAGCAGACAATTTTCCAGGACTATGCTTAAATCAGTGT
Organism: Nautilus pompilius; assembly: GCA_018389105.1. Taxonomy (NCBI): domain Eukaryota; kingdom Metazoa; phylum Mollusca; class Cephalopoda; order Nautilida; family Nautilidae; genus Nautilus; species Nautilus pompilius. The sequence goes on along the minus strand of JACATO010000844.1, from coordinate 27,350 downwards.
CAGGAAACATTGCTGAAACATCACTAGTTGAGAAATTCCAGTACAGTAGCAACACCCACCAAATAAGACTTCATACATATGTATACCAGGAATATTATGATACTTTTTCAGTATTCGGTACAATAAAATGCACAACAATTATTATTTAGGAAAGTTCACATTTTGATGGCATTTTCTTTTCCACTGCTTTTAGTGATGATCAAATCCAAACTTTCTTACACACAGAGCTACTACGCATCAAGTGCATAACTTCTCTTGGACTTTAGATATTGGTTCCTACGTTGGACACATTTGTCAACAATAGAGACATTTTTTGGAACAAGATAACTAATTTGTAAATGTTTTAACCATGCTTGAAATTTTGCTATGTAATTATGATGCCACACATTTCTGATATTGCTGTTTTGCTACTGTTCAACTGATTTCTCAGTATAATTTTAATACTTTGATAATTTATAAATCATAAGCAGTTTTGGTTATTATCTGTCTCATTCATTCATTCATATTCACAGACAGAGTATGCAGGTCTTTGCCATAATAATAACAATAAGAATACCTTTCCAAAACAGAGCTTCAAGAAATGGGTTAATTTGTGATTTATCTATCTAACCACATTAGCACCACTATAAAATGTGCTACCAAAAATGCATGTTAGCCAAGATATTTACTCATCTGTTTTTGCCATTCATACATATTGTGATTTGACCAAATGTGTGTAGGGAGGAAGGTGTAAGTAATCACTGAACACAAATCTGCTTGTATTACATTCAGCAGAATTGCAGCAACTGCCAACATTTTGTTTCAGCTGTTACAGCACCAACATCACTGCCATGGCATGATTCCTGCATAAAATGGATATACTGGAAAATTGTTTGACAAAACCATTAGTGACAGTGTACATAAAGGCCATTGCCTTAACAGGTGCATATGTATATTGGCATGCTCTTTGTGTATGTGCCATTCATACTCTTCATCAACAAGTCTAAAACTTTTACTAGTTCACTTTTGGACATACAGTTGTTGGAGACAGGTTTGTGTTACATTTGAGCCAAATATGGTCTATTTGGAGCAATGATTTGAGCAGGTATTTGGTAGGAAGTAAGTTGGATCTTACATTTATTGATGGATAGAATAACAATGTATGCATATGCACTACATCTTGGAAGATTTGAATGGATTGCAGCAAACCTTATTGAGCCCATGGAAGGAGCATCTGGATAGACAGTTTAGAATCAAAGGACCAAAGCTAATTTCACAAAAGGAATGTCTACACATTGCAAGAAATTGCTCATGCAAAATACTGAAACTAATTTTTTATACATTTATTGTACACTTGTTGTGAAATAAACATGCATGTGTGAAGCCTATAATGTTCAAATTATTATGATATCCATATCTTTTTGTCTGTAAACTAAATGAATTATTTGTTTGTAGGGTTCTGCTTGGGTCCTTTCACTGATGGAACCTATAAGCAATTTTTTAATAACTTAACAAACAGTATGAAATCTTTATGAAAAATGCCCAAGAGGCTAAGCTAAGGGTGAATTGGTTAATTAATTAATACTCTTTCTGTTATTGTGAGTCTTTGATATACTAAAAGCAGATTGTTCATTTTTTAAAATAATATTATAAACCAAAACGAAAAAAACAAACAAGGTTTTAATACCTGTATATAGTTCAGCACAGTTATACATGGGTCTTTGCCTTTCCCACTGCTTTTGTGACAACTTTATCCTCAGAATGATCTTGGTTCTTGAAAACTTTTACACAATTTGATACATGTTAGCTGCCCCATATTCATCAGTAGGCTACCAATATATTTAGATAGTAAAAGAAAATCTCCAAATCTGGCTCTAAAATCTCCCGATATTAAAAAATAGAGAAAACACGACGATGAATGCTGGGTTTGGGGTGTGCACCTCCTGCCCACGGGTTTTGGGGTTTTTAAAAAAATTGTTGGTGTGTCTGAATCTGCACTATTGTTAAAACATCTATCATACAGCGTGTGTAGTCACATTTGAATGAGGTCTTGTAGATTTTTGCTACATATATAGAAATGAGGTTATTTGGACTTTATTTTTACCAGTTTGCTTTCATTACTAGAAGTAGTTAATGTACTTAGATTCCAGCAATCTTTCTGTTGCTAACAGTACTGAAAGATTATTTTTGGTGTGCTAAATAACCCTGGTGATCAGTGCCAGGTGATTACCAAAACATTAAGTTCTGTTACTAATGTGGTAATGGCAAAAGCCTGAAATAACTGAATACAAATTACTTTTACCTTTTTTTGTAACTATTTATTTATTTTTATTTTTATTTCTTTATCATCGCTTGCTGTAGCTTGAGTTTGAGGACCTGGAGCAAAATCTGCAGCAGGAGATTGATGATGTGCGAGACAGGAAAACAAAGATTGAGCAGAAGATAGATATGAAGCAGGAGAGGATTGTAAGTAATCCCTGAATGATCTAACAAAAATCCATTCATTTTTGCTGAGGAGGTGCACTTTTATCTGAAACCCTATAAAAACTAGTTAAAAAAACAACAAAAAAGGTACAAAATTGCTTAATTTTTATTTGGCAGAATTTGTTGGCTGGATCTCTTAAGCAAAGCAAAAGAATACCATTTCAGAAATAAGCTGTGAAAGCGAGTTTATAATACAGACTGTGTCCAGAAAGAAAATAGACACCAGATTTCTTTGCTTTAAAGAAAATCTTGTTTCCATTCTTCTTCACTGATCATATAAAACTGATGAATGGTTTTTGCTTCAAATTTAAAGACACTTGTATGTAATATACTGAAGATGTTCTACTCTTGACCCATTATGGATTAGATCCTGTTTCTAAAATGATTATTTATACTAAAATCCCTTTTTAGGTACTCTCAGCTTTACCTTAAAGAGAAGTAATTAAAACTACTTGAAAAAAATTATTTCTGCATATCACATTAAGAGTATGCAATCAGTGCTGGAATGGGACATTTGTTTTGTTTTTTATTTAAATTTAAAGACTATTCCAATCCTTGATAAATTACATGTACTTTTCTGTCAAATGTTAGAACCGTAGATTAGCATACATTAGAAATAACTATCCAGTGTATTTTCCAAGTAATTTCAGTCTCGGTAAAAAACATGGGGGTAGGTTTGGCTTTGATGATGTGAACACTGGCCATGTCTTGTTTGGATTTTTATTTCAAAAATATACCATCAAAAACTGAATTTAAAGGAATGAAATTTCTCTGCTCCATCTTTCATATTCTCCTAGGTTTTTCTATATCTGGGTTATATATATACCCTTATATTCACTCAGTTTATCACTATATACACTTATTATTTCAGTATAAAACTGATGCTTGAGTTTTTCTTAAGTTTATAATAAAAAATGGTTTTGAAATTTATTTTTATCTAAATTATACTTTGGCTAACCATTATTTGTGGTCAAAACGATTAACAGTTCTCTTTAAAAGATGAAAAAATAATTTTTAAGTATGCCTTTGTTAAAACTAAATAATACACAATATGAAATATTAAAAGAATTTGTAGCTTAATCTCTCTTCTAAAAATATTGAGATCTTTCTAGATAGATGAGTTGTTTTTTTGCTTAGTTTTGTTCTCTTATATAAAGCCATATTTTTAATTAGGTTATCAAAGAATAGAGAATTTAGCAGAATGTATTTAATTTTCAATAAAAGCAGAAATACTGAACATTTGATCAATCAGTGATAAGTTTTAAGCTCAATAATAAACCAAAGAGGTAGTACACACAGATAAAATAGAAATAGTTACAGGTAACATGCCTGAAATATTTCAACAATTATAAGGATAATTTAATTTGTTTTTCAAGTTTTGTGTTACTTACATGTGGGATAATATACCGACGGGCATTATGCTGACAATAATAAGAAATATAATATAATAATACATAAGTAGTTTTATTACAAACACATCAACACAAATGTTCTAAAACAACCATAGAAATGTAGTAAATTAATGATTGAAATTTAGTGCAGTGAATCATAGAGAATTAAAATCATACCAGTCACAAATTATGAGCAGTCACCCTCAGATATGCAAGTCTGTCTTCATTGGCATAGTTGGCAACCAGTGTCTTCAGGCAGTTATTAATGGGGTTGTACCTTTTGTCTTGTGGTCTTGTGTTCAATCCCATTGCAGCCTGCTTGGTCAAAATTTCATTACTGGCTTGTTTCTTTTAGTACAAATTGATGGGTGTGTAATCACCATGCATTGGTTGAAAGCTTGGTGCCAGCTCTCCAGAGAATTATTGGTTTGGGGCAGGTTGTCTTGAGCTCTGCTTTTGACATTCCACATTTCAATCTCAAATGTGGGTTACCTTGATCTCCTTCAAGTAATAGTACTGAGTCAAGTGCTCTCCAAATAGGCCAAAAAGTCTGCTATTCTTTCATTTGTTTCGTTATCGAAAGAGGCCATCAGAGCATTAAATGTGTGTCAGTGACATCATTTGGTGAAACAAATACAAGTGCCTGTATACTTCTAATCAGTTGAGTGCTTTCCAGTTCCAAATACCATGCTTGAAGATCAAGAGATTGAATATTTTTTTCGCAAAGTGGAAAAAGCATCCAAAATCTGTGGTGGTTGGAAAATGCTTTTGATGTTATTTAGTACTGCTCATTCAAAGTCATTTGTAGTTGACCTAGGATTTGTGTTTCAAACGTTCTTCGTGTAACTGAATATGATGTTGTGTGTGTCCTCGTTTTTGTTCTTCTTTACACGGTACACCAAGGGCAGAGTGTGGATTTCCTTAATAATAACGTGGACTGTGTACAGTTGGGTTCCTAAAAGTGCACTGTCTAATGTGCCATCGCAAAACCAGTGTGGCTTGGTGGACAAGAGGTCTAGATTTTTAGATGATGTTAGAATGATCACTTGTTCATTTTCAAATGCCAAAAATGGTTCCCCTCTGGTGGTGAGTTTTAGGTTTTTGCTTATATCATCACTATCAGGGGTTGTCCTCTACAATCTAATTATTCGTGCCAATGTTTCCTTTTTAGGCAGCAAGCCAACTGCTCAGAGGGAAATTTTCTGTACAATTGTGTATGATGCCACTAGTAGCTATCTCAGATTGTCCAGCTCGTTGCTTCATTTTGTGTACCGATTTTAGAGCATAAATGCACACTGTATCTGGTGGATGTGTTCTGATGGAATACTCTGAATGACATCATTAATTGTCTTCAGCCTCCCACTGCAGCCTTTCTGCTTTTCACATCTCCAGTAAGTTTGCCCATCTCTTTCTCTGTCAATAACATAGGCGGAGCCTTCATAAAGAAGCTTCTTGCCACTTTTGCTGGTCTCAACAAACTCCATGCTTTTGTTGTGTTGTGCCAACCCACATGGAAAGTGAGTGGACTCCGGATGAGGAAGAATTTCTATGCAAGCCAGCAAGCAGCAGTCAGAGTGACCCTAGCAGACAACAAACTGTCTATCAATAGCGGCAAGATGGGTGATGTCATTATTTCATCAGCTAGTCTCCAAATGGCTCTGGACAATGATACTATCACATCAGTCTGATTGTGTTGCTACAGTGTCATGATACTATTACATCAGCACGTTGACACGCCGTTCCATCAGCTTTCAATGATGGGCTGTCATTATTTTTAGCAGACATATAACAGGGATTTATAGTCTTGTTGTTTGTTTGTATGAATGAAGTGAAATGGGAAGTTGAAACGTTTAAAAAATATATTTAAAATATTCGACAAAAATATTTCACCCAAGAAAATGTGTAAAATATGATTTTCTGTCCATTTTATCTGTTTGTCAGCATAACATCCGGTGGCATAAAGTCTGGCTACTGTTGCTTATGTGTATAACCACTTTGGTTTTGTTACTATTACTGATCTTAGGAATTGCTTATTTATTTACTGTGTTGAAAATGGAAACTAAAAGACATGGTTCAAATTGAATAAATCCCTGCTGCCTGACCAATTGTCCAGGGTGGCGAGACGACATTGGGCCCCTGGCCACCTGTCTTGCACATTGTTTCAATTGCTGAGCAACAGGAAGCCGCTGGAGTCTGGCGATGACAGGACGAGCTGACCCATAGGAACTATGATGCAATTGGGCGGCCAATGGCTACAACACAAATAACACCAGTACAAAATAACATGTGGGCAGCAGGAACCGGTGCATGTATATGCGGCGAGTGCTGGCGGAAGAATGAAACTGATATGAGTATGAGCTTTGGTTGGCAGCACTGCCGCCAACGATAGCGGAAATGCTAGCACATGCTGCCAACAGCAATAATGGAGGAGTACTGAAAGGCTCTACAGATGAATTATTTAGTAAAAAAGGCAATGGTAAATAAACAAAAAAAAAGTTATTTTTCTCTATTCTATCCTCGCACCCCAGGTTTGGAACCACTGGTCTAGATGAATCAAGAAATGTTAGATTTTTTGTGAAGCAGAACTAATAAGATGAGTAAAATTAACTCCAGTGGGTTTCTCACTTCAAATGGTTGAGTCTGCTTACTAAAACGTGTATTTATTGCACTGTCTCATTGGTCTTCCCACACTTTTCTACATGGTTTGTATCCCAGGTTTCTTGGCATACATTGTATCCCAGCGTAAAATTTGCCTATAATCATGTGAAATGAAGAAGGGATTTCACACTCTCTTAGCAGCAAATGGCCTTCTCAGTTTTGTAATTCTAGTGCAGACATTTAAATTATTTTGTATTAGCAGGCATAAGCAGCGATGTTGAGCATTGAACTAAATGGATTTCTGTAGATAGAATATTTTATTATTAACTAAAGAAATTCTAAGTTTTCTCTCAGGAAACTGCATGAATATTTTCAGAGGCATGGCTGCTAACTCTTCCCAATTTGTGGTCTCAAGTATGAAAAACTAAATTGCTTCACTATGGTTAAAAAAAAAAAAACTTCAGCGTTGGTTTGGCAGTTCCCGACTGGTCAGCTTTAGCAAACCTTGAACTAATGGTACTCAAGTTTAGTCTTGAATCCACAACCTGTTGGTTGCCCCATTGGTACAATGGAATGTTAAAAAGACAATGTGAACATCAGCAACTAACATGCTGCAGGTTCAAGAGAAGCTCAGGCCACAGGTACAATCTCTCCCAAAATAGAAATGGTTAGTGCAAATAAAATCATTTTATTTTAAAACAGTCATCGTCATTGTCCTCTGGACTAAATCTTGATAATTGTGCAAAATGTAAATCCATTTATTAGTTCTGTTATTGTTAATAAAGTACCAGGAAATGCCTGATCTAGCCATCTTCTCCATGTAAATAGTCTATCTCACCAATAACTTCCTGTTGTTTTACGTGTGCTTTCAGAAAGAAGACCTTCAGACCACAGTGAGCTCAGTTGATATTGACAGACTGAAAAAGGAAATTGGTAAACTTAATAGGGAGAAAACTGTTATAGAAGGGAGATGACTGAGCTGGGGTAGGTATTGTGTTGGTGACTTTTTTCCAATGTCCTCTGTACCAATTAATATATTTTATTTATTTTTTATACTTATAAATTGATGGAAGATTCTGACATGGCTTTGTATCAAACTGGCTAAAACAATTAGTGTTATTAATTCCTCTGGTTTTTGTCATAATCATTACTCATTTGAATTTTTCACCAGTGAAGGTTGGCGAGACAGAGTGATAAATGACCAGTAAATAATTATGCCACTAGTAAAATTGTTCATGCATAATTAAAAATGCAGGTTTTATAATATTTGTTGATTGCCTGCAAGAAGGGAGTGACAATACATTTAGTGATACATTCGTACCAATTCCTTAGCTTTAAATTGGTCTTTCTTATTCTTTTGTTCCTTATTTAATTTTTTGACTAAAACATATGATAGATATATTTTGGATATAATTGAATTCCTGTCATCACTCTTCTTCATTCATTAAAAATCCTAAACTAGCACTCAATAATCAGATTTCCTCCATCTCTAAAAAAATACAAGCCCAAAGATGGTGGATGATTGGAATAAACAATGCTTTTGGCGATGTGCGGTTTTGCATGCAAGGAAATAATTTAAATAATTGGCGTCGGTGTTGACATTAAACATCACAATAAAGGTTCTGTCCTGGGGTGCCTTTATGCTGAATGGTAAACAGATCTCTTGTAAGATGCACTGGCAGTTTTGCTGAGAAATTCGGCCTAGCATGTTGCCATATCTGTTGAGTTTCTCAGATTATTAGTGATGTAGTTTCCATGTTTTCAGAGTTGAAAATTCTTTTCCTTTTCTTTTTTTTTAATAGAATTTAAAATCTGGAAAAAAAACAACAAATTGTAGGTAAGGCATGGATCTAGGGAATTATTAGGTGAAAAATAAGTATTATTGGTACAAACTAAATTCTAGATTGTGCTGAATGAGCCATTCATTATTTATTGTTCTGATTGAAACTTTGTAATTTGTAGTGTTAAGAAAATTGTATCCCTTTGTTTAGTAAAATTAGAGATATAACTGATTTTGAAGGGTTATACCCCATTACTATCAAATCACTTGAGTTTTCTGAGAAATATGCTAAAATCTCTTAAAGTTTGAATGTATGACCCTCTATTTTTAAATTATTTTTAATGTACAATAACAGGGTATCTCTCTGCTATAATAGTAAATCTGTTTCTGAACAATTGGAGGTGATTTCCCATTACAAATGACATCTTGGTATATTGTTGCGGATACTTCAGAACCTCAAAATGTAGAAAATATGAGGTAAAAAATGTAAGTGAGTTAGAAAATGTCAGTGGACACAAACAGTAAGAAGTTTGAAATGTGGGGGCAAATGTACAGTAGCAGCTGGTGGGAGAGAATACAAATTTACGCCAAACACGTGGCTGTTGGAGCAAGATGTAGGATATTCTACAATAAGAGGGGAAGATAAAATTTCAAGAATTTTATGATTTGCTTAAACTTTTGGTGTACATAAACAGTAGAAAAACTGAAAATATTATGTGGTGAAAGAATTAGTTTTGTATACAGGAGTTCAAGTTTTTCGACGACAGGGAAGTCAGTTTTTAGTTAGATTAATTTTTCCCGTTACTTAGAGTATTTTTTACGTGTAGGACGTAGTTTATTTTCCAGAAAACTTATTTTTTCTGGACATAGAAATTTTTCCGAATTTTGATTTCTCTTAGAACTTAGTTTATTTTCAGGACTTAGTTTCTTTTCAATAATACGATAAATTTTTAGGACTCAGTTTTTTTTTAAATACTTAGAAATTGTTTTTCAGGACTTAGAATTTTTTCAACTTAGTTTATTTCTTACACTTAGTTTATTTTCAATAAATTTTAGGACTTAGATTATTTTTGCTACCCTCTTTAAAACTTAGCTTCCCTTATAAAATCATTCAAATACTTAGTTCATTTTTTAAGTACTCTTAATTTCCTTTTTATAACACTTAATTTTTGATCCCTTTTCGCTACCTTTGTTTAAATAACTTGTTAGCCTTATTTATATAACACAAATTGTAGTGTTCTTTTAGCTTTTTCTCCCCTAAAATTGTGCAATTATTTTACGATGGAGCCTCAGCCATCTACATCAAACACAACATCCTCACCAGTAAGCTATGCCAATACGGCGACGCCGAAGGTAAATTACGAGGACAACAGTGGAATCCAGTCCTTTGATGACTTTCTACATGAGCTGGATCAAGATCCAGCCCATCCCCGAAATATGAGATTTGAACATAGAAGTTCATTATTTATTCACTCTAACAAGGAAATTAATTGCTCTGAGGTCAGCAATGCCCTAGTTAATGCCGGCCTCAATGAAAGAGTCAGGGCTGTCTTGAACAGCAGCGGAGGGGCAGTCGAGGTTGTTTGTAGCACAGCTGCAAACGTCAAGATCATCTCAATGAAAAGCTTGGCGATAAATGGAATAAAATATCCCTTCCGAGGAGCCAGCCCTATTGCCTGGATAAAAGTCCGCTGACTTCCTCCAGCTACGGGCTGCGCTATTCCAGAAAAAATCTTGTCAAAGTACGGACGTATCATCGTGCCGTTTAAATACGACACATTACCAGGCTTGCCATTCCTCTCCGGACAGAGGAGTGGTAAGATGATCCTCCGAGAACCAATTCTCCGGAGGATCAGGGAAATTGTAGACGGCAAAACGGTGTCATTCACCGCGGTATATAGAGATCAGCCAGCACAGCCACCCTACTGCTACAGGTGTAAAACAATGGGACATACACCAACCAGCTGCCCGACAGACACCTGTACTGAGGAGGTAAAGAATAACAAGAACGACAAACCAACACCAACATCTCCCATCAAAGTTATCACGATCGATGAGGAGGAACCTGAAGAGCCTTCTCCTTCTCCAATCCTGGAGAAAGAGAAACCAGACAACGCTGATTCAGATGATGTACCCTTCACCCTGCCCAAACCAAAGAGGCAGAAAAAGAAGGGTGCAAAGAGAACCATCAGGGAGTCTACTCCCACATCCCCTCCCAAGTCCAAGGAGAGGAAAACAACTGAGGTGCCCAGAGACAGTTCTCTGGAGGCACCCTATAAAAAACTTATCGAAACAGTCTCTGCTGCTCCTAAAATCCAGACTCTGGGGGCTGCATCCATGGAAGTGCCCACCTAAATCGGTGCACTTTCATTTGACGGTTTCTTTCGGTGTCAACCTCGGTAATGTCCCAAGGACAACGAGCTAGATTCAGCGATTATGTTAAGACAGTCGGAATTCTTATCCCTGAATTTAAGAAGGATAAAATTCAAAAAACATTGGAACGATTTCATAGATCATCTGGAACATTCCACAAAAAACTCAATAATTTGCAGGCAAGAACTACACCTACAAAACTGCACAGAGGTAAATAGGTACTTTAATAATTGGTCAGGCAAAATACTTACAAGTTTAGATCCGTTAGGTAGGAAGAAAGGAGTAGGTAGCTCTTCTCTTTCATCATAGTCTTAACGTACAAATAGAACACTCTTATAGTGATAAAAATGGATGCGTCATAATAGCTATTACCAAAATGAGCTCCAAAGAAATGATGATGGCTTCTGTTTACGCTCCTACCGTTGCGAAGGAACGTACAGCCTTCTTTCAGAACTTCAATGATACTCTAGAAAAGGAACTTAGGTCACACCCTGCAGATGATATTTTCATCTTAGGAGACTTTAATTGCGTCCCCTCCCATGACCTAGATAGGCAGGGACCGGACATTAAAAGTAGGACGCATCTGATCAGAGAGTTGCAGCTGCAAACCATGTGTTGCAGTTCGGCTTGGGCGATGCATTTAGGTATAAACACCCTGACGTTAAATCATACACTCACTATAGTAATAAATATAAAGTAGCTACTAGAATAGATAGTGTATGTTTCTAACATATACTAGGCAGCTCCAAGACGTTTCGCACGACATTGTCGCGTGGAGCGACCACTCTCAGGTTAAGGCCAGCTTCCTCACTCAGTCTTAGATATTGTCAGGCAAGAAAGGCTTATCAGGACATCCTCGAAAACTAGCTAAAACTAGAACTAAAATTAGAAATAAAAAGACCACTTTAGGTGCAAACAACGATAAAATTAAAGCCATCCAAAACAAGATAGCCAAACTACAACTTAATAATACAGGAGCTAGAATTAGGGCCCGAGTACCGGCCATGAATGGCAAAGGAAATAGAATGTCTTTCTGTGGCTTAGAAAAAGGCAAGGCAGAAACAAAATCTATAAATAAACTTAAAGCTAAGGACAGCCGTGTCTTAATCGACATAGGAGAAATTATACAGGAAGAGACTCGGTATTACAGTGAATTATACACTAAAGAAGACACTTGTCCCAAAGCTCAGGAGAGCATCTTGGCATGTCTAGAGGATAAACTAGACCCCCTAGAGGCCGAGTCTTGTGAAGGACCCCTAACTCTCAATGGAAAAAAAGAAGCCATTAGGGCTTTAAATAAAGATAAATCCCCAGGGGATGACGGCCTTACGCCCGAATTCTATAAGAGATTTGAATATCTCATAGCAGGAGACCTGACAATGATCGCGAACATTGCCTATAGCAAAGGGGTGCTCTCAGAAAGCCAACGTACCGCCACGGTCGTCCTGCTGCCGAAAGGGGACGACTTGGAGTACCTGGACAACTGGAGACCCATAAGTCTCATAAATAGTGACTATAAAATCATAGCTAAGGCATTAGCGAATAGGCTAGCCAAAGTTATGAATAAAGTTATTATTGCTGATCAGAGCTGTTCAGCTCCAGGAAGAAGTATAACTAATACTCTTCAACTGTTCAGAGAAATCACAGTTAAGTTAGACACGGAAAATTCCATAGGCATAATGCTAGCACTAGATAAAAAAAAAGCCTTTGATAGAGTAGATTGGAATTTTCTTGATAAGACACTTAAAGCCCTCGGTTTCGGGGAATTGTTTATAAACTTCTTCAAACATTTTCAATCTGAACTCATTTCGCAAATATATCAAAATGGCTACCTCTCCGCCTCCTTCCACCCAACAAGAGGTATTAGGCAGGGGTGCCCCCTGAGCGCCATGCTGTACGTTCTCACTGCAGAACCGCTGGCCGCCCTGATACGTCAGACGCCATCAATACGAGGGATACAGAATTTAAAAATTCAACAGTACGCCGACGATACGACCCTCCTGCTGCAGGATGCGGCCAGCCTAGAAGCGGCATTTAAAGCTCTGGAGACTTATGAAAAAGCCTCCGGAGCAAGAGTGAACCGCAGAAAGACCAAGGCAGCATGGCTGGGGGGCAAACAACAACCCCTACACCAATTCAACATAGTCTGGGTGGAAAATAAAATTAAACTTCTAGGAATTTACTTCCCTACTAACAATAGCACTAACACTCAAAAAGATAATTGGAAGCCAGCGATTAACAAAATTAAAGCTTTATTAACCGCATGGACCTCCCTCAACCTTTCTTACTTCACCAAGACTGAATTAATTAACACATATCTTACTACAAAAATATATTATAAATCTAAAATATTAGGGATGCCAGCGTGGGTGCACACCTCCATTGATGCTGATCTCGATCGTTTCTTTGGCAGGGGCGTAAACACCTGGCCAATAAAAATAACTAGACTCCCCCAAAACCAAGGAGGGTTAAACCTCATAAATTTAGAGAGCAAAATAGGTGCTCAACAAATACTAAACGTAATAGATATCATAAGGAATGTAGATAATAAACCAAGATGGCAAACCTCTTTATCACCGTTTAGCAGAGGCATACAACATCCCCGATGGCATGCATGTCCTCACTAAAACTATATAGATCACAAGGAAAACTACTAACAGACTACCACACATCACTAATACAGAATTGGATTAGAAGCAACATTAGCGTAGGAACAAACCACCAAGTAAGCTTAGGTACAAACAGTTTGATCTGGACAAATTATCCCAACGGGATATACATCCCTTCCTGTCTTCACGACCCATCGAGGAACCGGACTACAGGGGGAGGTGGGAAAGTTCACTAGATTCAGGAACACTTCCATGGGATAGAATTTGGAAAAGTCCTATTAATCACCTCGTGGATGGGTACTCCTCTGACATACACTGGAAATTAATTAGGAATGTTCTCCCCACAAGGGAGAATAAATTCAAATGGAAACTCATAAAGTCACCAAAATGTCTCAATTGCCCTGAGACGGACGAAACGGCATTACATTGTATATTTTCATGTCCGGTGAACATAGAACTGTGGTGCCTGGTCCGAGATTTGATATTCAAAATTAAAAGTCCCCTGAACAAACTTACTTTGTTCTGGTGCATCTTTGGATTTAACAACAGAATTAAAAAGGACTGCTTATCTAACTCTCTGGTTTTTTCGGCAAGGGTGCCTTCTTTAGGTATACTGCTATTTTTAATTGTGCTGGCACTTGGTAATTTACCCATAATATCAGATAATAGTGACAAAATAATCAATTTCTACTTAATAATATACAAACATATAGCGAGATTATGTACTGAATTTTGATTGATCTATCACTTTAAATGAACTGGCGTATAACCGTAGAGTTACTAACTGCTTTTCCTTTGGTTTGACAGTTAAATACCAAGAATATATTGATATTAGCATTGTTAGTGCTGTTTAGTTGTATTGATCGTAAACTTTTTGCCACGGCTGTAATTGTTAAACGTAATACATTTTATTATAGAACTTTGTTTAAATACGGTATTAGAATTAAATATTAGTTTCATTTTTATTTTTCACCAGTAAATGGAGCAAAGTGGCCTATCACAGATTTCTTTAGGTGAGTATTTTCTTTGTAACATTTCAAAAATTAACTGAAAGGCAGTCTGGTGCTGTTAACGTTTAAATAGTACATTCTCCTTAAAAGGACGAAATTATAAAAATACTATATATATATACCTAGGTAGATTTATAGACATAGCTATTTTTTTTTTATTTATTTCAATTTTTGGCTAAACTTAACCTGCTGCCTGCATTGTGCTACTGTGCATTTCCCTGACCAACATTAAAGTTAGTGTCAGGATATCAAAAGGATACAAAGCAGAGTAGAGAGAAAATCAATATAAATTGTTTTCAACTAAATGAGTAGCACCAGTGCCGGCAGGAATCTGTAAGGTGCACAAACGATTGTGTTTAGGTAGTAATATTAGGTTTCACTAAAGTTAAGTTTTTACTACAAGGTATTATTCTTATATTAAACATGACCATCAAATTAACACAAGAACAATTCTTTCTGTCATAGAGAAATTTTATTAATAATTTCCATGTTATTTTAAACATTTCCTCAATGTAAAACATTAAATTTATTGAAATAATTATTCCAGGATACATTTAGTTGGAATAATTTTACCAACTATATTTATTATTGCAAAAGGCTGTTCTTTAGTTAGTAGGTTATATAATTACTTATCCCAAAGTTTATTTAAAATATATTTTTTCTTTTGTAGTTATGGTTTTTACTCTTTCGTGTCACTTGTTTTCCAATTCATGTCATCACTTTAAAATTTCATATCCATTGTTTTCCAGAAATTCAGCACCTGCTGCTCCTGAAAATTCTAATTTAGAGACAGAGACTCCCAGCCTTGCAATGTGTCTACTATACAAAGTGGTACAGGGGAGCTGAGTAAATATTCTTCACAGCCAAATTCTTCAAATACTATCCCTTCTAGCCATCAAGAACACAATGTTGCTGAAGAGCCTATTTTGGGATATTGGCCTGGTAGCTACAGGGCATATTAAACTAAATACTCTCACAGATACTGATAAGTACAAGTACCTCACACATGAGTTTAAAGGAGACAAATTTGCTACTTATGAAGTGAAAAACCATCCCTCTTACCTTCCAGGGCTCTTGGTTAAATGAATTTAGTTGGTTGGCATATTCTCCATCTGAAGGGGGAGGGTTTTGTAAATACTGTGTATTTTTTGCAATTCCTAAAGTTAGGGTTACCTTTGGAACATTAGTCCGTACTCCTTTCATAAACTTCAGTAAAGCAAAAGGCAAAGATGGGTATCTTACCACACACAACACTTTGGATTTTCACCACGAAGCTATGTCAATTGGCAAATCTTTCTTGAAAACCTATGTTCAGCCTGACACCAGAATTGACTATCGCATTGAGCAAGAAAGGAAACTACTGAGTGAAAAAACTAGCCATATCCTTTCAATCATAGCCAACACAATCAAGCTGTGTGGAACACAGAGTCTGCCCTTGAGAGGTCACAGGGACGACTTTACTGCTGATCAAGCAAAAAATAAGGGTAACTTTATAGCTATTCTGCAGCACTCTGCAAAAAGTGATCCTATCCTGAAAGAACACCTGGAGCAAGGAAAAGCTAACCAGCGGTACACATCTAAAACAATCCAAAATCAACTGATAAACATTATTGCTGATCTTTTGCGAGAGAAATTTTGGAACCACCGAAGAAGGTCCCTTACTTCAGCATCATTGCAGATGAGGTAACAGAACCCTGTGGTAACCAGGAAATATTGTCCTTTTGTTTAAGATTCCTTGATGACAATCCCACTGCAGAACCTCACATCAAGGAGGTCTTCATTGACTTCTGCTATTTAGAAAGAACGACTGGTCAAGCTGTAGCCAACGCAAGTTTTGAATTAGTAAGACAGCATGGCTTAGACCTTCAAAATGTTCGAGGGATTTCTTTTGATGGTGCTTCATCGATGGCTGGTGAACGATATGGAGCACAGGCTATAATCAGACAGAACAACCCTTTAGCATTGTACACCCATGCCATTCGCACGTTCTCAATCTGGCTATTGCACATTCCTGTTCCATTCAGGCTGTACGTAACATGATTGATATCATAACGAAATTTTTCTTGTTTTTTCACCTGTCTCCTAAAAGACAGCGCTTTCTTGAACTCATACTTGATATTTTTGCACCTGAAAGTCGCGTTAGGAAGCTCAAGGATTATGCAAGACTAGGTGGACTGAAAGGCACGACTGCCTAGAATTATTTCATTCCCTGTATGAGTACATTTACACTACTTTACATGCTATGGTTGAGTCAGACAGTACCCTAAAATAATAGAGGCTGGTGGGAGCAAATGAACTGGTCCTGGGATGCAGCAACAGTAACCAAAGCAGAGGGGCTGCGAATATCTTTGAAAACTGGAGAAAATATTGTATCTCTAGTTATTCTTCTAAACAGTCTCGACCCTTTAAAAGGACTTAGTGCAAAGCTACAGAAGCGTGATGTAGATGATGCTGCTGCCTATCGTTGAATAGACACTGCTGTCAGTGAAGTGTCTTCTCTCAGAAGGAATTTGATATAATTTGGAGTGAATGGTTCCAAGATGCTCAGAAGATCGCTGCCAATGTTGGTGCTAACACCAGAAGCATCGCCCAAATACTCCTGCTGATACTCCCAGGTAATACTAAAATGTTTTCTAACATGATCTTCAGATAGTTTAAAGTATAATCATGCCTCCTAAAACTGTACACATTTTTTGTTTCAGCGATTACTTCAAACGAACCATTGGCATCCCATTTTTTGGACAACCTCAGCGAGCACCTGAATAGCCGATTTTCCAAGGAAAACCGCAAAATGTCAGCAATCATGACACTTGTCCCAAGTTAATAGCCTGGTTTGGAAGATGAGGCCCTCGATTCCCTTGAAATTCAACTCCAGTTTTGGGAGAAAGACTTACCCTTGCCTGATGGCTTGAAAGTAAGTATCATTGCCCCATATTCCGATGATTCTAATATTATTGAAGTATTATAGTAAACTTACTATCGCCTTTTCAGAGAGAGCTTCGCCGCTGGAAAATGTCTTGGCAAGTGCGCGTGGATCAACCTGAAGATCTTGTTAAATCTCTTCGATATGCAGATCCTGATATTTTCCCAAAACATTCGTCAATTAATTTGTATAGGATGTGTGTCTCCTGTTGGATCTTCAAGGCAGAGCGGTCCTTCTCAGTACTTCGGCGTCTGAAGACTCACCTCCGAAGCACCATGGCCGAAGATCGACTCGTGGGACTTGCAATGATGAATGATGTGTGCACTATTCTGAGGCAGTTAACTTCGAAAGTGCCAAAATTGTCCAAAGATTTGTTCAGGAAAACCCTAGGCACCTTTTCTGTCAGTCAATATTATTTGACTAACTATTACTTCGGATTTTCTTTGTTTACAAATAGTTCTACTAATTTCTTTGTTGCAATTGTACTAAATAAATATTTTATTGGTAAAAATTTTACTGGCAATAACTTAAACCCCCCTCTCAAGAAAAAGCTGTATCCGCCCCTGCAATTAGAAAGGTAAGTGTTCACATTTGTGGCAATGTCATCAGCAGGATTAAGTGCAGAACTATACTAACTTGTATTTACCATCTTCAATGGTCCATTTGTTATTCTTTAGCTTTAGTTGTGTCATTTTGCCTTGTCTGTGTTTTTTCCATAATGTTGAAATATAGTTAGCATGCACATTTTATTGCTTCAGAGTTGATTGGCTTACTGGCAGTGTGTTTGCTCCATCTTTTTGATCTTTTCTAAAGGTGTGCCTTTTGTCATTTGGTCAATATATCTATCATTTAACACCTTGTAACAGGCTAGGTTAATTTTTCTCTATTCAGGTACACAATCATTTCCTCAGTTTTGGTAGACAAGTTCTGACATCTGAGTTCTTCAACTGTCACTGTATACTCCGGATTTTTTCCCCATTATTGTTAGATGGCATATATTCTTTTTTTTTTTAAACTGGGACATGGGCACATCCTATTTGTGCATGTGAGCCTGGCAATGCTGCACATGTTTCTCTAGCTTTTCTGAAAAAGGCTGCATCTATCTATCATCTTGTATTATATTATTCCACGAGAGCCCAACATCCATATGTAGTTTTCTCTTATCATACGGGCTTGCGTGATACAATAAGATGACGACAATATTGATATCATCTCTGCTGTCAAAACCATATGGGCCTACCCATTTTTATTCTTGTTGGAAATATACTTTGTGGTGCAGGATTCTTGTTGTTTCTATGTGCTTGCTATTCAGAGCCCTGCACTTTTCTCTGAGATTGGTCCACTTTCCACCATGTATGAGAAAACAATTTTCTTCAAAGTAATTCATGAACTTTTTATCTTAAAAAACTTTACAGTTTGTATATGGTTCCTTTTCACAGTACACGAAAAAACAGGAGAACTGTTTTGAAGGAAGCTGAGAATGATTCAGCAATTGTTTTGGTTTGCTTTGGTTAGGGCACTTATGAGAACGGAGTCTGGGTTATTACTCTATTTCTTGCTTTTGTTCAAGACTTTTTATCACTGGAAATTTGTAACAATCAGTGACAAAGTAGATTTCTCTGTACAAGTGTAGCACATCAGGGATAGGTTACTCTTTAATACACCTTTGAATGTTGGTATCAAGATTGTCAGAAGTTTTTCACTGGCAGAATTTGGATGGTTAATTCTGATTCTGGTTTCTCTGCTGTTATCTTTCTTGATCCATCATTGTTTCTTAAAGAGAGGGTGCTGGTTTGAGTGGATAATTAAACAGGCATCAAGTCAACTTTTATAGTTAAATATAGCAGCTGTCAAAACAAGTCCTAGGTTCCTTTTGGATTGAGCTAGATGGCGCTACTGTGCATGGATGTGTTTTGAAAAAGTACTTGGTCACTTTTGTACGAGTAAAAGTTATAAATCAGAATTCTACATCCCCCCTTTTTTTATTTTTTTACGCAAAATAAATAGTCATCAAAACTTCATGACTCCGATACGGATCATTTGACTCAGTCTTTTGTCTTGGATGTTTGTTAAAACTAACTTTTGAGAGACATGTGACACGGTGCTAACTCAGACGTATTTGTGGTGGTACTCGTTATTTTTAGATATTCTTTTTTTTTGAGAAGTGAGTTGAACCAGCTCCACCGTCAGTCCACCTTTCAGACTCAGCTGGACATGCTAAGAAAGGATAAAAAACCTGAAGGATGACCATATCAGGAAGAGGTTAGTATGCCCACTGGCTGGTTGGACAAGGTTGGTTTGTGTGCTATTCTGTCTATTTAACTAGGAAAGTAAAGGAGCAGAAAACAATTTTTGCCTGTAACTTTGTTTTGTAAAATTAGAGGCAGAGTTGGATTTGACAACAACAATCAAAGGTGCTGGCCGAGCCACCTGCTTGCACATTTGCCTCCATGAATTTTTAGGTTTTTGTAGCCATTTGTTTGATCTTGCTTGCTGAGATTTCAGTCTCATAACTGGCTCTTCAGTAATCTTAATAATTTCACAGACTAAATTTGATGATTTTTAAAAACAAAAACTTGTTTGAAATTAATCAAATGCCTATCAGCTTTGTTTATTTATTTTTAAAATTTGTTTACCGTATTCACAGCAGTCTAGACATTTTCTGAATATAACCTATCTGCGCTGTTTACCCATTCAGAATGGTGTATTTTGAAAGATTTCTCAATCTTATGTTATTCTTTTTGAGATTTTACATCCCTTTAAGTTTGGAAAGTTATTGGTGATGTATTATCTGTATGATGTATAGGATTAAATCGGTATTTTCCCATCATGTTATGAATAGTAACCCATTTTTTGATAAATCTTTCCATGTTGCCATCATCAAGATTTAGTCCTGTGGAGGACTGTTTTGATTTGAGTGTGATGATGATAATTGGATTGTATGAGTGGCTTGAACTTGTGCTGAACCTTGGATTGTTTGGTTGCTGAGTTTATTAGCAAGTTCTGTTACTACCTTTAGGGAAATTCCTGAACCGACTTTCCCTTTATTTTATTAACTTAGAAATATACAGAATTCCCACTCCAAAACAGTTTTACCCTCCGAAAATGCATGTATCTACAGTTTCCCTTCTGTATACCATTTTAGCAACCACAGTACGGATTTCTGTGTATCTGCGGCATAGCACGGCTAGGAATACCGAACACACATTCATCCATGCAACATCCTCATCACTGCTGGTCATCCCGCCATGCAATCTCTTGCACAGTGATTTGTACCAAGGGGATGTTGTCAATTGCTCAACATTATTTCATGTTTCATCACCACCTGTATTTATAGTTTATTAACAATATTTTGGCCCTTAAGCCCCTAGTGTGTACTTAGTGGTAAAGGTGAAAAAAGTGGGAATAATTAGGAGTGGTTGATCAGCTCGCTCATAGTGAGTGTGCATCATTGGTGGGGAGACTCGTGGGAGTTAACGAGTCCACCATTAGGACAGTAAAGAAAAGTGAAGGTTCAGTAAGGGTCAGTATTACTGGTGGTACATCTAAAAGTGCTAAAGTGACCCTAATGTAGCATGACCCTAACATAGTAGAAAATGGAGAATGTTCTTAACATATGGATTGAAGACCAGGCCCAGAAAAAGCATCTTTAAGTAGCCAAGTGTCACACGAGATGATCAGGTGTATCTACATGCATCTTGTGGAAACTTCGGGGGAGGGAAGCCTTGAAAACATTAAGTTTCAAACTAGTAAGGGCTGGTTTGTAAACCTTAAGAAGTACAGCCTGGATAATATCAAGATTGTGGGGGAATCTGATCATGAGGCTGTTGTAATGTACTCAGAGCATCTGAATAAGTTGACTACTTCTTCTTAGCGTTCGCCACCAAACTGTCATCCACAACTAGTGATGAATCTAATTGTCTTCTCCAGATCCTGCCTGCTGCCATAGAGTTTTGTTCTGAGGGGAGTAGCTGTTGGCCACATTTTCCGTCTCTCCCTCCCTCCAGAAGTGAACATCTCTGTAGAATGTGTTCAGCTGTCTGATCCTCTTGACTGCAGGAGCAGGTTGTGAAGGTACCAGCTTAAACTTTCAGCTCATGTGAGCATTGAGCCGATTGTGTCTGGTTCGGAGTCTCACCAGAGTCACTTGTTGGTCTCTGGACAGTAGGTGGTAGTCGTCCCCCTTTCTGTCTGTGGCCCAAATAATGCTCTGATGATGATCCTCTTTTCCCGAAAGCTAATGCTGTTGTCTGGTTGGTTTCCTGTGCACCAGCTTTTGCTAGCTCATCTGCTTTTTCGTTCCCTGGTACTCCACAGTGGGCTGGGATCCAATGGAGGGCCGCTCTTCTGGTTCTTCCAACTAACTGTAGAGCACTGGCCACATGGGGAAGCTTATCATAGGGCCTGAAGAATGGAAAGAATAAGTTGACTGAAGAGAAGGGTTACCTACCAGATCAGGTCTTCAATGCTGTTGATGAGACAGGACTTTTTTTGAAGCACATGCCCAACAACTTTCATCTCAAAGGCTGAGAAGTCTGTTCTGGCAGCACCACGGGGTATTGCTTCATCAAACTGATGCTCCTGTACCGCTCGCAGAAGCCCCATTCCCTGAAGGGAAAGAACAAAAAACCACCACCCTGTCTTTTGACACTCTAATCACTGCAGTGTATGGACTGGTTCAACTGCTCATCTTGGATAATGCACCTGGCCACCCTGAGGCATTCCAATTTGCCCACCAAGTACTGAAGTTTGTTCCTGCCTCCTAACACGACGTTGCTCCTTCAGAACCATGGACCAGAACGTGGATAACAACTTTCTAACAACCTTCACTGGCATGGACACCATGGAGAAGGACCTGACCATGACAGTGACAGAGTGGAAAAAGTATGACATCAGACTATCACCAACATTAAGGAAACACTTGATGAGGTGAAGCTTGACACTGAATACCTGCTGGTGTAAACCTTAAAGGGAGACTGTACAGATATAAAGGCTTCCCTATGTTGATGATAAGTTCAAATGCATTGTGGAGGCTGCATAGCATTTGGGAGGTGAGGGGCTGGCCAACATGCAGGCTAATGTGGTCAAGGAGCTGCTTAAGTCACACGTGAAGGAATTAAGCAAGGAGGACCTTGAGGAGCTGATATAATTATCTAGTGATGACGACGCAGGTGAGGATGTAGTGGAGAAGCTGAAGATGACTCTAGCCAACCTTATCCTCAGAATGATATATGCTACCAATCTCTTATCTCTTCATGGAAAGAAATTGATCCATTCAAGGAGCGTAACCTCAACTTAAAGTGAGGGTTGGAGGAATTAATGAGACCATATAAGGAAGTACAGAGGGATTTCATCTACAAGAAAATGAGCCAACCTTCCATCTTAAGTGTTTTAAAGAAAGCCACCACTGATGCTCCAGCCACATCCTCCGCCTGAGATGTCACTGCGCCACCGTAGTGAAATAACATAGGGGTTAAGGAAACTGTGGCTGCAGTTCCCCTAACTTCCTGTTTCCTATAAGGCCTTATATTTGCTAACTGCAGTTTTTCCTACTGTGGTGGTTTTCAAGAACACAAACCACCATGGCAGGCAAGGGAATCTTGTATTGGCTTTTAAGCAACTTTTACAAAAAGAAAAACAAAAACATTTTTGTGGTAATACCGTAAACATTTTTTCTAGATGCTTTTCTAAGGAAGATAGCAAACATTTTAATTTCCTTATTGGAGAATGACATTTTGGAGGTTTTATTTCGGCATTTCTTCATGCTCTTGTGTTTCTCTGCTGGAAAGCTAAACATGAAGGTACCATTATCCATGTACTTGGTGGTGAAATACCAGCCTGGATAAGTATGTAATGTGAGTACCAGTGGATGTGAACAAATCACGTGTTAGAAACAACAGTGGCAGAAAGTTTTTGTTTTAAACTATGCTGTCCTTCTCAAGCTTTTAAGATGCCTGGTCATTTGAAAAATTCCTACTCTGATACTGCCAACAGCTCACTGTGCAGGTATACTTCTATCCACACCTGTTTACTATAGAGGATAAAGCAGTGTTGTGAAAATTGCAGACTATAGGTGGAAGACAGCTAGATAGGCATTTATGGTGCTGATTCTTTCAGACTGACTGGAGTGGAGGTCATGTCGTCTGTGCTTACTCTAACTAGCAATCATAGCCACCCACAGAGGCAGTTGGCACACCCAAAAATTAGATGCATAATTAATTTTCATTTATAGTCTTACTAAAACGTTTTGTTCTAAATTTAGGCTGACCTGATGGTGACCCCCGCGAGCATCATGGGAGACTAATGTCAGGGGTATTGTAAACCAGTGCTACTCAAAGTGTGGTACCTGTATCGGTGCAGGTAACAATAGTATAAACAATATCGAGTATTGTCCAGGTGGGAAAATAACAGGAAGTCATTGGGGTTGATTACCCCAGGGCAAGTTAACCCGGAGGGACTGTGACACAATCGGGAGTGCCTCAGTGTGGGAGACAAAAGAGAGGTCCCCCCCGATGGCTACAAAGACATACAAGTGTTTATTTAGACATCAAAACTGGATGGGATGTAAAATATGAAGCCTCTTTGCGTTTGTGGGACGATTTCCTCGCCGTGAGGAGCGCGGACGAAGTTGGCCTGGCGGACAGCGACTCCCTGGTGCAGGAGATAAGTGAGCGGAAGCAGCATACACACGCATGCGCATAGCGAACTCTATAAATGTACACGGTCCGTCCACCTATCGGCGATTCAGTAAAACCTGATCAGCCGCTTGTGTGGGAGCGATCGCTCGTGCCAAACGAAAGGGCCTGTAAAATAAGAAAAATGCTTTAATGTTTATTATATTCATTATGTTTTTCCGTATAAATTAATATTAATACGAATTTTCAAATAATATTTTCTCGGATCGTAAACAAATAGTAATAATATGGCAGGAATATGGTAACGGTCCTGGAACATTGGAAAAAATCACCTGCCTGGCTCCCACATCATGTGGTTTGAGAAGCGCCCTCGAAACAATGCAATGCTTGCTGCTGCTTTGTAGATACAGGAAACAGGTGGCTGTCCATTCATTCTCTCAGTGACAACCTGGAGGCAGACCAGTATGTGGACCAGCCTGGCGCCTGACATAGCCCATCCCTATTGTTTCCAGAATGCCACCGTCTTCACTTTCTCCTCGGCTGGAGTTTTCTCAAACAGTTTGTTCGACAGAGGCGCGCCGTTCACTTTCGCCATCTTCCTGATAACCGCCTCGGCTCTCTCGTCGTTTCCCCGACTGCTCAGCCACCGAGGAGATTCGGGAACAATCCTGGAGCGGAATAAGCGAAGTAAGTGCCACCGTGGCCCGCAGGGAGAGCAGTACTATTTCAGTCCGGGCCTGACTGATGCCCTGCCAAAAAGCGCTGAAGAGAGAGGGGAGGGGAACGAAGGACACACACAGTACGCACATATGTCGCTTCAGGGACCAGACCACACGAGTCTCCCTATAGTTCTGCCCACAGCTATGTCCACTACAGTTTACCGAATGAAACAAAGCAATTTAATTTCTTCTTGATACCCAGGCGGACACAAGGCCTACAGGTGAGGAGGATGTTTCTCCCTCCCGATCAACAAGTGCGACTCCTCTAGCACAGCCGGCTGCGGCGCCCGTGGAGCATGCTGCAGAGACTGAATCGGAGGACACCAAAATGCCAGTTGAGATGTTACAGACCTTCCGGTGATAGATGAACCTGCCTACCAGCCCAAACTGCATACTTTCCCAGCCACGCAAGCAGTCAGTGGAAAGAGGACCTTTTATGCTGAATGGTGTGACCGGTTCACTTCGCTAGAGTATAGCATCAAACTGGACGCTGTTTTTAGCCAGTCCTGCTGCCACTTTAACTCTGACATCAAGGAGGACAGATTCAGCAAAGCAGGGCTGAGAGACTGGGGTCATCTTGGTAAGTTTTGTATGAAACACTAAGCCAGTAAAGTCCATGCTGTTGTTGTGCGTCACCTCAGGATAGTCCTCAGTAGCGCTGTGGCTGCACGTGGAAGTCGAGACAGTTCGTCGTAGGAGAGACCCAGCTGATGGTGATGACGGTCCACCAGGAAGGCAGGGCAGCGCATCCAAAGGTGTTCGGATGACTCTTCCTCTTCCGCGCAGAACCGGCAGATGTCGGTCTCGGCTTTGCCTGTGAGGCACAGCCAGCGTCGGAGTTTTGGCTGATGCCCCGACCGAAACCTGATGAGGTCCGTCAGTTCTGATTTCTCCTCGCTGAGATTCGGCGTCCTTGTCTGTTGATTGCAGTCGGCTGATCCAGGCGACGTGTCGCAGCCAAACTTGTCGATCTTTGTTGCCATAGCGTCGAAAACGGTTATCTGGCATGTGTCCTCAGGCGCAATCTGCACACAGACATGTCCTATGTGGTGTGAGCGGTCACTGTGAAACGCAGGACATGGTCGTGCCACCTAAAATGACTAATACAGTGGTGGTGAGTCTGCCACACATATGTCGTTGCCACATGACACTGGCAATACCTGGTACACCTGTTGGCATATCTAAGTATTGTGATCTGCCTCGTCTTGGTAAGATGGGAAATTCATAAATAATTGGAGGTCGATGTGTGCGATAATGCTTGCGCCACACCACGGATTGCAGTCAGACACAGGGTGCGTGGCGAGCACCAGATTGCCAACTAGCTTCGACTAATGACTTGCAATCACAGCCGTCAGGCGCGGAATCAAGTCATCTTGATTCTCTAACCATTCGGGGCGGTTTGTAATGCCACCTTTCGGACAGGTACAACTGCTGTGAGCGCACCTGTTTTGGGGCATGGCCATTTGGTGGATTAGGTCCGTCCCCTGTATGATCACGAAGCCAGCTCACCGCCGGTCCCTGACCCTTTCCATAGTGGATCTCAGGGTGTAGAGGTGAATGTCCGGTTTCGCGGCATCTTTGGTGGTCTGAGAGCTCTTGCAAGCTGTAGGAGGTTGGCATCAGTTGTCAGCAAATGGGCCGCGGAAGGGGGGACGGTCCCACGGTGTGGAAGGAGGTAACGTGACTATGAGTCTTGCAGGAGTTGAGTTCCGTCAGGCCAGGATAGACTGACGTCCCGCGCGTTTTGCCATCCATCTCCTTGGGTCTGTCACGGCGAGGTGAAACCAAGAGTCACTTTCAGAAGGAACAGGGTCCTAAAACGGGTGGCCTAGGGGAGTGAGTTGGCTTCTTGTAGGACAACGCTCCTGCCGGTTTGATCTAAGGTGGCCAGTGATGGAGCGTGCGTCGTGTTTAGTTGCGCACTCTCCAGCTGGTTTCAAGTTGGTTTTGGAATCCCATGGTGCCCCAGCTGGTGCAGCACGTAATTCGGCGAGGCTGCGCTGGGTAAGCAATGTACACCGTGCGTATCGCTGGCCGCCACCCGCAAGTGTGGTGCTCCGAGGGCGAGTCTCTGTGACGATTGAAAGCCGTCGGCAATGTTTTGTGACAACCGGGACATTGGTCGCAGTGCTGCGCCCCTTACGGAAACCAGCTTGCCACGGGCTCAGCAACGAATGCTCTTCTAGCCACCATGAGAGACGGTTTACAATCATCCGCTCTAGACACTTTCCCGATGGTAGATGTGAGTTCGATGGGGCGATAGCTTTCTATTGCTTGTGGATCTTTCCCTTCTCAGAAAATGGGAAATCTTCCTGGTTAAATAAAAAGGTTGTGTGGCTGATTGTTTGTCAGTGTGTCCAGCTCGTAGCTAGACGGTCGGCAAGTTCGCTTGTGAACCGAAGGGTTGTGAGTTCGATTGTTCGTGCTGATGATAAGAGCCAAAAAGCTTGAAACAACTGTACAGCATTCCCTCTGAACGCTGACATTCTCTTAACTTTTCAGTTCCCAAGACTCAGTGATAAAAAGACATTTATGTGTATGATTCGTGGTTTGTGGAAGATGTTGATGGCCTTCTCTCTTTTATTCTACTTATGTATTCTTCTAGAACCTAACCATGTGTCGCTGTTCTTTCGCATACTTGTTCCTGCATTTAATCAGTTCATTCTTTTCCTAAAGACATCCTTCCTGGTTAAATAAAAAGGTATCTGTTTGATATTTAGATATCGTGTCTGGCTCGTAGCCCGACGGATAGCAAGTTCGCTTCTGAACCGGACTGTTGAAGGTTCGATCCCCGACGGATGCTGATGGTTATCCCTTTTCTTATTCTATTTATATATTTAACTCTCCTG